>PVIJ01014378.1:0-41079 GCA_004024925.1 Scalopus aquaticus | reverse complement strand
TATATATATATATATATATATATATATATATATATATATATATATATATATATATATATAAATAAAAACATTGGTATCTCACACTGTAAATGTTTCCGGTATAGAGCTTCACAGCTTCACCACTGGATCTTTTTCTTATGTTGAAAAAAGTGTTCAGGAGAGAAGGCACAATGCAATTGCTTATGACTGAGTATAACAGGACAGGTCCATTTTGAAAACTGGATTTTTCCAGTTTTTTCTTCTTTAAGGTACAATATCTAGGTCCCATTTCCAGCAGTTCTGCATCAGTAGCTACATCTGTCACAAGTAAATCAAGTGATCTGATTCAGATAGTCTCTAGAGTGGCTGAAATGATCTACAGCTAGTGTTCTTCCTATGATGTTACACCCAGCGAACACCTTATTTATATGAAGTGTGTCAAAACCAAGGAAAAAAGTGAGGCACTATGGGAGGAACAATACATAGGGAATTATATTCTAATTTTGGCTCAATCATAAACTGATTGGATGAGGTTGAGTATCTTATTTCAACAAAGGACTTCAACATCCTCATCTGTAAAATAGAGTTTGAAGAAATTGTTAGAGTCCTTAAGATGCCTTTCATCAAAATATGTTAAAATTCTTCTCTAAACATACTACAATGAACTGAGCTTTTATGGTCTTCTAACTAGTAGCAATAAGTAGTAATATGATCAAATTATACTTTTCATTCTTCACACAGCAGAGGGGTTTTTCGTAAGAGGCAAGTCAAATACTTTTGATTAATATTCTGATGAGATTAATTGTGCCAACAATTAATCCAAACCTGGGACTTGGGTCTGCCAGCCACCTTGCCTAATTCCCCAACTTGTCTTGCTTCACGATCCCCGGTTTTCCATTACAAATCCAATCTTCAACTAATTTGTCCACAGTCCACTGAGAGATTGGAATTTGCAGAACTCTCAGAATACTGAACTCTACATCTCCTCCTGGCTCTGGCTCATGCCAGTCAAGTCTCATCTCAAATGTCAACTCATCAGAGAGGACCTTCTTGACCAACAGACTAAAGTAATGCAACCTGCCCCACAGGGCTCTGTACACACAATTGGCCAACTTTGCTTTTCTCAGGACAATTATCATGATATGATGTGATGCAACCACTTCTTTACTTCTGTGCTGTCAAACTCCAGGAGAACAGGAAATTTATGCCCTTTACCCAAAAGACAAAGTTGAGTGAGCTGAAAAAACAGGCACCAGAACATATTATATATACTATATGTGTTTGACATATGACACTTCCCAGTGACAAATTCTTTAAAATAAATTAGCCCTTCCTGGATTCCTCATGTCATTCTTTTCAATGTAAATAGCAATGATTTTCAGGTGAATACAACCATTTGTTTGGAATCTGACTGCTAAGTATTTCTGGGCTCAAACCTGACCAGTGATAAAAAAAATGCAAAGATAATGTGGCAATTAACTGCCATAAATGGAAACATCAGCGCCTAGTCCTTCATTTTCATTTCAATAATCAATATTGCCTCAAGGTACACTTTTACAGATTTATCTCTTTCCCTGAAGAGAAATGTAAGCTTTAAAAAGATCAATAGTATTCACTTTAATCTGAACTTCCTTAAATCTGAAGGAAAATGCATCCTTCTAATGACCAGTGCAGTGTGAAGTCTAAAGCCTGTACCTGCTTCTAGACATGGTCAGCCCCTGCGTTTGCCTTGTGGAGATGTGTTTCTCTCCCATCTGCAAACTATACTTGCCACTCACTTGTTTTCACGAACTTGAAAATCTTTTACTTCACTGTCCTGATTCCTCTAGATAACACATATTTCTCACTTTTTTTCTTTATCAAAGTGCTCCTGAGTGGTCAGTTTTTATGAGCCACAGTTACTTTTTAAATCCTCACAGTCTAGCTTTGACCTCAACACCCTTTGGAACCACACTTTAGAAGAGCTACAGTGATTTCTGCCAAAGTCATTAATTTTTTTTCTCAATCATAATTCTCCCAAGGCATTCCCAAGACACTTTACACTTGGCATTTTTTAATTACAGATCTGTATGTTATAATCCTCATTATTTCTTATAATCCTCACAACAATATTTTAACATTAATATTAGCCCCTTTTTACTGTTGGGCAAGGTGAGGTTAGGAGGCAGTAAATAACAGCTTGGAAGAGGTGGAGTCGCATTTAAACTCAGTTCTTACTACTAAGCCATATGGATTTTTAAAAGTAAAGAAGCTTTGGGTAGGAGGTAGGGGATATTTGGTATATGTAATATCTTCTGGTTATTTTCTCTTTTAAAGGTCAAGTCCACCTAACCAAACTGGCTTTAAGTATTGATGATAATCCTTGATAAAATGTGTTAGACATATTAAATTATCTATGCTTAGAAGAAAATTGAGAAAATATGCTAGTATATTTTTATGAGTAGATAAATTTGGAGAAGATAGATCTGTATGGGAAGGCTTCCTTCAGACTTTCAATATTTTCTAATTTTTATATTATAATATGTTCTAATAAGTACTTTATATTAATAAGAAAATGAGAAAATAAGAATCATTCTTCAAAATATATTATAATATATTATTAAAATTTCACTTTCAAACTAGATTCTAGACTCTGGGGACGCAATGATGGAAAAAAAACACACACACCTGATCGTGACCTTTGTGGAGCTAGTGCAGGACAGGAAGTGCTATGATGCAATTGAGGGAACCGAACCTAGACTTAATCGATGCAGGAGTGTTTCCTGGAAGAAGTACTGTGCATAAATTCAGACTGGACAATTTGGGGGAAATCCATTAGGTGGAAAGAATTTAGGGACACTCTAGGCACAGAAAGCAAAAGTGAGGCCAGGTTATGTGAGTGTTAAAAGTTTTAAGAACTAGGCTATCATTTTGCAGCAGTCCATTGATTTAATTGGGTGTAGGAGTGAAGATGGTTAAGTATCCTGGTCAGGTGCAGAGCTGATATTAACATCAGTGGCACATTAGAAAGACTTGTGAAACTTTTACAATCTAGCAATATTTTGGGAACAGGCCAATTAAACTCTTAAAATAAGGTGTGTATGTGTGTGTGTGTGTGTGTGTGTGTGTGTGTGTGAGAGAGAGAGAGAGAGAGAGAGAGAGAGAGAGAGAGAGCACTTCAGATATGTAGAGCTCTCTAGATTATTCTAGCATGCAGGTAGGATGCAAAAAAAAACCCACTTTTTTTTTGTCAGCCCTGGGCAGGAACCAGCTCATGAGTTCAAGTGAGCAAAATGCTAGCATTCCTTCTCAACTCCATATTCAGTGGCATCACCTTGACAATTTGAAATTGTGCTGTGAATATCTGTCACATAGAAATTGACAAATACTACATATTGAGGATTTTTTTCAGAGAAGCAATTATTAAACATTTACTAGCACACCACTGATGGAAAATGGATACAGGTTAATGTGCAGATGCCAGTGTATTAGATGAGAGATCAGTGAAATATTTAAGTTGCACAAACATGAAATTTGGCACTAATGGGATGTTGGACTAAGGGGATGGAAGATTAAATATCATTCTCAAATTTCTTACTTCGATAATTGGATTCATGGTGTTATCAGCCCTAATATAGAAAATACATGAAAGGAGCAGTCACTTAGCTGAAAATAATGGAATCAGAAAGTGAAGTTTTGACCTGGAAATGTCCACTAGCCAGTTGAGTACACAGTTCCGAAATTTGGGAAAGAAAGGTTGAGGCTAGAAGTTAAGATCTGAACCTATCCACTTACAAATTATTCTCAAATCTATGGCAGAAGATATCACTTAGAGTGCAGAGTAAGAGAAGGTGGTCAAGAGGGACCCCTGGAGAAAGTCAAAGATTAAAGTCAATCACAAGAAGAAGAGTCATGAAGACGATGAAGGGGGGCAGTGAGAAAGAGGTAAATGGCAAAAGTGAACAGTGTCTTAGAAGCCAGGGAAATAGAGCAAAGACAAGAAAGCAATGGAAGTTCTATAAATGCTACTGAGGCATAAAGAAAAGGCTAGATGCTGGACTGCGGTGGGTTAGGAGTTCAAGGACTAAGGAATACTTTCAAGATTAACTCTATAGAAAAGAGAAACTTTGAGCTGTACTGTTCTTTATAATTGTTCTAAAGTTGGAGAGATGAACACTTTTAAAACTGACAGAATTAGGTCATCAAAGAAACTGAAGGAAGGAGAAGGAGAAAGATAAGAGAGGCTGTTAAAGAGATAGGAAGTGGTTGGATTGATAAGGTTTAGCTTCGGTTACACAAAATGTTCCTTTTCTACTCTAACTGGAAAGAGGGAGGAAAGGATTCAGTACAACTGCTGAAAAATTGTGAACTTTTTGTGAAAAGAAATTGAAAGAAACGTGGTAGCACCTACTGGCTTTGTGAACTAGAAAGCAAACAAATTCTGTGACAAGGAACTGAGAGTATGAGGTCAGAATGGGGAACAGATTTAAGAATTTGTAAATAGATTTGAGGATCTTCGGAAACACCAGTATTGCCAGCAGCAATGAAAACCCAGAGCAGGGCCTCTCTGGTGGTGCAAGGGGTTAAGTGTCAGCCTATGAAGCTATCGGCAGCCACTGCAGCACAAGTTTGATCCTCCGACAGGGAGCTTCCCACATGGCGCAGCAGACCTCTTCTGCGGGCCCACTGCTCCCCTCAGCAGTGTATTTCAGTAGATCTGCCTGTTCTGCTCCCCACTCTGTCTCTGGTGAATCATCTCGCCATCCCCCACACCTTTGGCCTACACCCCAGCTTGTATGCAAAAATAAATAAATCTTTAAAAAAATAAATAGAAAACTCAGGGCAGGTGGGCGATGCTGTATTTATATTATTTTACCAATTTGTGCTTATGCGATTTTTTGTAGCAATCAAGGGTTACATTAAAATGATTAATTTTTAAATAAGTATCTTCTTGCACTATGTAAGAAACCATTATAGCAACACATTTTTATTCCCTTTTGTTGAAATTTTAGATTTTTTTCCAGTTCGGAGTTATTTTAAATAATGCTCCTATGAATCAATTTATTAATAATGTTAAAAAAATTTTAAGAATATTTCTTTAGATTAAAGAATGTGAATTCTTCATGGATTTTAACATGTTTTAAAAATATAGTCCCTGGCAGTTCTTGTCCCAAGACTGTCCACCTGTGTCTATGTAGGAGTCTCTTTTAACAAACCTTTTCCTTTCAAAAGCAGCAACAGCCACATCTCTCTGTCCACCTGGGTCAATGCAGGTGCCTCTTTTCTTCTTTTCTCCTTTTCCTAACAAACCATTCCTTTTAAGATTCAAATATACGTTCTCCCTGGTGGCACAGTGGTTAAACACTGCTGCACTGTGGAGCTGTCGGCAGCGACCATGCGAGTTAGACGCCCCACAGGGAAGATTCCCACATGGCGCAGCAGACCTCTCCTGCCTCACCCACTGCTCCCCTCAGCAGTGTACTTCCTCAGCAGTGTATTTCCGAAGCTCTGCCTGTTCTGCTTCCCATTCTGTCTCTGGTGAACCCTCTTGCCGCCCCACACCTCTGACCTGTACCCCAGCTTGTATGCATAAATAAATAAATCTTTAAAAAAAATTCAAATATATATATGTATGTGTGTGTGTGTGTGTGTGTGTGTGTGTGTTTGTGGGTGTGTGTGTATGGTCTTCATGATTATTCTAACAAAGATTTCTTTGCCTTTTTATCAACATTAGACATCTCATTTAAAAAAGAATTATTTAATATGTAGATTACTCTATGATCTTATTTATCTTTCTTTGACTACTTTTGTAGTTGAACATTTTCTCTTATCTTTGTTGAACTACTGAAATAAATCCCCTTAAAGAATTTTCTTTTCTAGCTAGGAAGTGAAGTTGACTCATTTACATCTTTTCTTAGCAGAGGTTCCTTTAGGATTCTTTTATAGAAATTCTAAATGTACCCATAAATGTAGATATCACTCAAACCCCCATGCTTACCTATTGGTCCATCTCTATTTTTTATCGTAGGAAATGATTAAGACTCACTGCTTTAATTATTATCTTCTTGGATGCAGTATAACATTTCTATGTAATTATCCTCACCTTTCACTTGAGCTTTAACCTTACATTTTGATTCAGCGTACGCACCCCTCAATCCGAATATATTTTGGTGAAACAAGACCATGTTACAGGAACAATAGATCAACCTTGGGATCAGATAAGACAAAAGGAAGCAGAAGCTTAAGAAAAAGGAAGTGCAGTGGTAAAAGCAGAGGTCTGTGGATGTGCAAAGTCATCACAAAGGTGCTGTCATGGAAAAGGCAGTGCCAAAATGGGGAGAAAAAGATAAAAATGTATGTTAAATTCAGTAAGATTGTGAATAAATATATTAAGTAACATTAGTGTTATTGTTGTGTTTACAATTCTATCATCTAAATTTGCATAATTTAAAAAATACTGTAATTCTCTTTTTTAAAAAAAAATCTGTGGATACCTATTCCATTTTCTGTAACTGGAAAACCTTACAGGTTATATACAGTGGCTCTGCCATTCATTTATAGTTTATTACTGAGATAGATATTCAACATTCATCAAGAATTTAGGGGGGGCTTCCTTGGTGGCACACTGGGTTAAGTCTCAGCACTATGAAGGTATCCCCAGTCACTGCCCCACAAGTTTGGTACCCAGCCAGGGAGCTTCCCACATGGCGCAGGAGACCTCTCCTGTCTCACCCGCTGCTCCCCTCAGCAGTGTATTTTATTTGGTCTGCCTGTTCTGCTCTCCACTCTGTCTCTGGTGAATCTTCTCACTCCCTCACACCTGTGCCTATACCCCAGCTTGTATGCATAAATAAATAAATCTTTTAAAAAAGAGAGAATTTAGGGAAGGTGGTTGCAACATAACTGAGAATTAATAATCATTTTAAATGACTGGATGTCCTCTCATTGCCTCATATCTTGCTTAGATTTTACTCCTTCTTTATCCCACAGTATCGTTCTGCATTCACATCAGCAGATTATGAGGGGGTATAGCTCAGTGGTAGAGCATTTGATTACACACCAATACACCATATATGCCATTGAATGTGGCATTCTATTTTGTGATTTGAAGAAAATTTACTCATAAAATAGAAATGTTCACCTGAATTATACCTACCAAAAATGTCAGCAAAAAATGATAAATATCAGGCCTCAACCGCTGCGCTGCGGAGCTGTTCTACGCGCAGCCGGGGAGAATCCCACATAGTGCAGCAGACCTCTCCTGCCTTGCCCGCTGCTCCCCTCAGCAGTGTATTTCTGATCTGCCTGTTCTGCTCCCCACTCTGTCTCTGATGAACCCTCTCGCCGCCCCACGCCTCTGGCCTGGTACCCCAGCTTGTATGTATAAATAAATAAATCTTTTTAAAAAATGATAAATATCAAATGATTTTTAATGCTGTGAACTCTATTATGCCATGAGGGAAAAGATACAGGCAAAGTAATGACTGCCAATTCCAAGGACAAGGATCACAGAAATTAAGTGTTGGATACTAGAAGCAGTATTTGGGAAAAGTGATCTCAGACCTTAGATGATCAGCACGGTCACTTAAATAGCAAGATTCTCAAAAAACAAACAAAAACAAACAAAAAGGACAGAAGTAGAACATTATGGTTTTATAAAAATAGACATTGAAATGACCCAACTTTACCCTAATTCCAAATTTGCAAGCATGGCTAGAAATTATCACGTGGGTTGTAACTTGCACTTCAAAATAAGGAGATTTGTACATCCTGCAGATGGGACAACTTTGAGGCCACCTTTAAATTATTTGAGATTTTGGTTTATTGGTTAATTTCTACTATAATAGCTAATATGTTTGCATAAACACTCCTGCAAAAATAGAGCTGGATAAAGAAATCTAGTTTTCTTTCTTACATACTAAACTTCTTTTCTGGACATATTGTGGATGAGAGAAAAGTTTGATTATACCATTTATCATAAAATTGTATTTTTAGAAAATTTGAGTTTATGGATATGGCACATTAATTTATTAATTAAGGTACAATACAAAGCACTAGCAATAAATAATTCTAACAATACTCTCAACTTAGGACAGTTAAAATTATTACTTCTAAATAGATGTTCCAAATTTGTAATATCCACATTTGTGAAAATTATTTCTCTAATAAATAATATTGTGACTTGTAGCTGAAGGCATAATTTCAAATATAAGAAATAAAAACTTTCACTAATTTTGTACTATTTAAAAATACTCTAAAATCAATAATGTGCCAGATCATAAAAATGAAAAATTAATTTTTGATCTGGGAAAAGAGAAGATTGAAACTATTACTGAAAATAAAATGATATATTATTCCTTGCTAAACATAGCTAAAATGTTTTTCTTGTGTTTCAGTTCTCCTTTGTATAGTAGAATCCATTTTTAAGGAAGTAAGAAAAAGAAATAAAATTTTCTAAAATTATGATATACTTAATGTGTCTTTTTCAATTTCAATCATCTTTTAATATGAAAATATTTTATGGAAAAATGACTTGGGGAAAAAAATCTAAATAAATAGAGACATTTTTGCCCTTTCATGAATGTGACTAAACAAACACCAAAGAAATGATGACAGATACATTACTCATGTCTTTTTTTTAGACAGAGATTGTCAAAAATCTGTTTGGACTCTAGTTATCAAATATATTTCTAAATTGTCAATTAAATATATTCTTAGCTAATATTGAAATTTAAATTAATTCTTTTCTAAGTGAAAATTAGCTGATTTGATGGTATAAAAAAATCTGTGATCTTTTACCTATCGTATTTTAATCCTTCCCTCCCTCCCATTTTGGTGGAAAGCTTTCTCAAATATAAATCTTCTCTATGCCTGAGCCCCAAATCATATTTCTATGCTTTTATTAATAAATGGGAGATGTTAGGACATGACTCACTTCAAACTTCTTACCAATATGATTATATCATCATTATTCTGATGGAGTGATGTCCCATTGCCCCAACTGTAGATACACAATGGCTAGCAATACTAATTCTAATGCCCCTCTTTCTCTCGAGTACGGCTGTGGTCTTGTCTGGCATCATTCCTGGGAACTGTATTCCAAGTGTCTGCTCTCCTCTGTTGATTGTGTTTGGAATTCTAGAATGGTCTGTTTTTATTTAGAGTCTTTAATTCTACAACTAATAATGCAAAAAAAAAAATAGGCTCAAAAAATTCAATGGAAGATCTATTTTTACTATATGGAGAAACCTTTGTACTGTTTTCCATAGGGTCTGCATCAATCTACATTCCCACCAACAGTGTATAAGGGTTTCCTTTCCTCTACATCCCACCAACTCTTGTTGTTTCTGGTCTTTTTGATATGGGTCATTCTCACAAGTGTGAGGGTGTAGCTCAAAGTGGGGAAGGAGCCCAGTGAAATATAGCGAGGATTATGGGTGCTTTGGTGCTGGGTGTGGAAGTGAAACATACATCTAAGAGATATGAACATATACTTCCAAATCATACATAGTGTTGCAAACATTGTTACCTCAACAACAACAAAAAAAGTTATCAAATACAATAGCATAAAAAGTATAACTAGTATCTCAAAATATTTATTTAGTGAAAAGTTTCAGCAGTCTTTCATGCTAGGTTTCTCCTGAAAACACAGATTATCAGAATAACAAAGTAAGAAACAAAGCACTATACAGACTTCAGATTTGCTGTTATTTTAACTTAGATCACATGCCAAGTTTTTATAGCAAGTTTACTTACACCCTAGATATGTGGACAATACACACTTTTCATGGTATATACTTGCATTGTATATACCTCATTGTATATAGTTTTACTAATTTACTGAGCCATAAGACAGTTCTGTGGAAGTTCAATCAGATTGTTTATTATTTTCATTGAGAACAATTATAGGCCATCTGAGATCTATGGGTTATTGCTGCAATCACTAATCAACTATTTTCCCAGACCTAATTAATAATAAGCAAGACAAGAAGTATCCATATATAATTATCTTGGTATTGGTATATCTTAACTAAAGATCATATGAAGGGCTGATTCTTATAAATAATCCACTGAAATAACATATTGATTCTTTTTAAAACAACTTGGTAAAGAAAAGGAAATTGTACATGATTATTCAGTCTCTAGTGAAAATCACACAAAATGGCCTTCAATAGGTCAAAACAAATTTTAATTTACACTATTTGATAAATAGCCTTGTAATAATTTTGAATGATACAATTGACTTGCAGACCTAAGAAGCCAATTCTTTTGAAGAACAGTGCAAATTATTGAAGACATTTTTATCCTCTCTCTACTTGGATATTGATTCATTTCTATATAACAGGGGAAAAAGTAAATTGTAATTATAGCAGTGCTGTTCATTCTATTATAAGTAGAGGACTACCAACATTTCTATTATTAACCCCTATTGTCACTGGTTTATGATCTCAGCGGTAAACTTGGCATGGATGCTACCTCCTTAGGAGTACATTTTTTTCACCATGTTTCATAAGCCATTTGTCTATTTATGAATTATACAATTGCCAGAAATGACGTGCGCTCAAAATAGGCTTTTGATTTTCAATCACTCTGAATAAAGGTTTTGTCTTAAAATGAAAACACTAACTTCAAAATATTCTAAATTGCTTTTGGCATTTTTAGTTTGTCCCTTTTATTTTCTTAATTCCCCAATCTGTATGTTTAAGGCTAAATTTTAATATAAATTAATAAAACTTGGTCTCAAGCAATTGGCTCACTTCACCCATGTTAACAATTGGTGCAGATTGCTAGGTGGAAAAGTCAGCTGTGATGATTGGTATCAATTGCCAGACTGCCTGAAATAATGCCGTTAGCTTTGTGACAGATCACTTAGCCCATCAGGTGCAAGCAGACACCTAAAGTATTTAACACACATTTTGAACTTCTGATTCACATGCATACTGAGTGACATAGAATTGTTTCTTTGATAAAAAAATTGCATCATTAAAGAAATTATGAAATCTATCACACTTTATGGAGATATGTATGTAACATACAATTACATGCATCATGCAATACATATGTTATATACAATATGTGTGTATAATAGATAGTAAAAGAAAGACAAATTAAACACCATTTATGCACTACCAGTTAAAGGTAAAATATAACCAGAAGCTTTAAATTCCACCAGAAACATCTCCATTATGGAATCTCCCTCCTTCTGTCAAGGGAAAATAGGGAGCCTGATTTTAAAAAATAATTTTCATACTTTTCATGTGTTCATGTATAACTGTAAATAGCATTTCCTCAGGTTTTCTTGCTTGGAATGTTTCAATAACTGAATGGTGCTGAATTCATTTCTATAATTGTTAAAATTTCTCTCAGTTAAATGTTTTGGGGTTCATCTGCTTTATTACAAGTAGTTAAAGTTTGTTTCCCTTGCTGTATACCATTCCATTTTTCTAAGCATTGTAAGACACTTATTCCTCTGTGTGGGACTTTGAATTATTTCCAGTTTTTTCTACACAAGTTTATTTCACAAACATATTCCAGAGCCTCATTAATAGCTAAACATCATTTAAAATAATTGTTTTGATATGAAATTATACTATTTCAGCATTAGACACTGAAAATAATCTTTCTCTGAATTACAAAAACTTTCAATATAAGCAGGAATTAATTTTCTTATTATAAAGGTAATTTTTAAAAATCCACATGATTATTTCCCATTTATATGTGTATTTAGTGTCTCTCATTTTTGTGCTGCCTATGAGACTATAAAGACATTGCCCAAATAGATTCTCTTGAGAAACTCAGCTGTTCCCTCCATGCCTGCCTATTGTTCCTAAGGACAATATTGCAACGGGAATGCATATTTGCAGCCAATTTCCATTAAGGGATTTGTTTTGGTTTTTAATCTTCCCTTTCTGCTGTTCCCACTTGTTCCTTCCTGTGAGGCTTTTCTAGGGGTGTCCCTATTGCCTAAACAATCTTTTTGTCTCAGCCTCTGCGGTCTGACAGTCATCAAATCTGATTCAGTCCCCATCTCCCACTCCAGCCCTGTTCTGGATTTTTCTCCTACACAAAATATCTTGTGTTTTATCAAGGGTATCACATTATATATAATGCTCTCCTCTAAATGTTTCTGTCTTTCAAGATCAAATATCAATCATTTTGATATTTCTTATCTTTTTTGGAAAGTACTTTCCTTGAATATGCTTTTATTAATAAATTCAACAGGGGCTATTGATGACTTGGCACCATTATTTTATTTCTCTTTCTGTGTGCTTTAGAGGGTACTAATTGCTTCTGGTTTCCTGGTGTTCCTGAATATTTTCATTTTCCTTGCCCTGCCCCTGCTCAATAGTCTCATATTTCAGAACTTCCTTGATGCCCAGATTATGGATCCTTAGAATATGACTGATTCATTTATTCACTCGATCATTTGAAAAAACATGCCCTGCTTACCTAATGTGGACCAAGCATTGTGTTAGACATGAGTGGACAGAACAAAGAAACCATGGTCCCTGCTTTCAAGCAGTCCCCAGCAGGAGTAAGAGAGTCACAAAAAGATAATTGCAACATAATATGGCAAATGAAGTGGCAGACATAAGCATTGGGCATTATGGGAACTTATAAAATTGACATACATTTAATAGGGCAGGGGAAATGGAGAGGTCACAGAAGCTTCCTGGAGAAGAGTATTACAGAATGAAGAGCTATCAGGAGGTGAAGGAGGAGGGGCAACTCCCTACAGCGCAAGCACAGCAGTAAGTAGTAAACACTCAAACATTTTAAAGAAAAATATTAATGCTACAAGAGCAAAGCCAGGAAACAAATCATCTCTCAGGTTTATGTTAAGAGATGCAAGAAATTGCTAGAAAGTTACATTTGGGACAGAGAGAGGGGAAGTAAACTCCAAGGCTAGAGATAGAGGCAGTGACAAAAGCCTGGAGGACAACTGTACCATGGGACAGCTAAAGCTTTTGTTTTAAGGTGATGGGTAGCGTTGAAGAATTTGGAGAAGAAATTGAAGAATTCCGAGTATCATTTTAGAGAGATTCTTTAAACATCAACATGGGCAGGTATGATGAAGAAATTGCCTGCTGCCCTGTTTTGAGAGAAAATGAAAACCTCTGAACTAAGGAGTAGAGAGAAAATAACTTTCTAGCCCTTTCTAAGTTTATTTTTCATCATAGTACCTCTCTCTGGTCAGTGATACCTCAAATAGAGAGAGGTAAGAGATAAAGCACACATAAGAAGATGAATTAAATCACAAAATCATCGTTTCGTGAGTTGTGTTTGGTGAATTTCTAATCTTATGCATTGAATTGAAATATTAGTACATAAGAAAATATTTGATTAAGACTCACCTGCTAATGAAGCTAGTGATTATTTTCCATTTAAATACCCAGGAAATACTACCTAAAAATAACCATTTAGGAACCCATCTACTCATCTCTAATTATAGTACAGTTCCCCCCACAAACACGCACATTCATTTTTTTGATTAACTCTTCTATATTGATTATATTTTTGCTTTCTAGGAACATTCTAGGAGCATGAAAAAGGGAATATTCTGATTCATCTTCACAGAGAAAATACATGACTTGTATGCTAACGTGAACTGCTACAATCAACCTGCTTCAGGAATTCTTCTGACCTTAAAGATGCTGAGATTATCTGATTTATGGTTGTCAACTTGCTGATTCCATGTCAAAGAAAATTATTTGAATGAAAATGATTAATAAAATATACAATAAATAAAAATTTAAAAGCATTTCCATTATGATTTAAATCTTTCTCTCCAATATGGCATACTGCAATCTCACTTTATTACTGTGATGCATTTGATGAATGCTTTAATCTACTTTTATATGATTCTCACAAGATTAGGACAACAGCTTGCATGAGTTTATATGTCTTAGAATTTGAATAAAAGCGGCGTTTAAGAATAATACTCGGGAAAGGAGTTGTGTTAGTTTCTTACTAAAAGATATACCAACCGTTACATAAAATTAGTCAATTTGACTCAATATAGTTTAAAGCTGTTACACACTATAGAGTCTTCACAATTGTTAAACTGTAAAGATGAATCAAAACTTTTCAATGATTGTTTTATTTTCATAATGAAAAAAAAAAGTTTGTACCATGTAGTTAAAACCAAACCATCAATAGGGCAAAAAATGTTATTACAAAGTTGACTTCCTTTTGGCACACCTTTCAGCTAGGAGTCTTGAATAAACTTATAAATCTTTTGCCTCTTTAGGCTTCTCAAGTGCATCTTGAAATTTGCATAAATATTTGCAAGATGGCCAGGAGAATAAACATTTATGTCACATATAGAAATTAAGTTAGAGAGGCGTTACTGCGATTCCCAAACAGCATACATAGACTTCAGAAAAACGTAATCTTAGAATATATTCCCTTGAAGCACTGGTACATGCTATTAAATGAAAAGCAGTTTTATCTAAGTTCACCCATCAGAATTGCAGTCTTTTAATTCATTACTAAAAAATGAACTTTTATTATGATGACACTCTTCCTCCCTTATACAAAATCTTAGTAGAAACCTCAGTCAGTGGTTTAAGCCCAACGTACCACTATTGCCATTAATTTTCAGTTTCACCTGTTGTCATAAATTCACGTTAATTCAGAGTAAAGAGGATGATGAGCTCAAAGTATAGTCTTCTCTTTTTTCCAACGCTTCATCAAAAATGGTAAAAAGAAATTCAAAAGGAAATACTATCAGGAAAATAGATAATTGGGATAGGAGTCTTTATTAGACAGGGGAGAACAGACAAGTTTCCTTTAGGTGAATCAAAAAATGAGAATGAGGGCCTTCCTGGTGGTGCAACAAGTTAAGTCTTAGCACTATGAAGCTATCAGCAGTCACTGCAGCACGAGTTCCATCCCCGGCTAGGGAGCTTCCCACATGGCGCAACAGACCTCTCCTGCTTCTCCCGCTGTTCCCCTCAGCATTTTACTTCAGTAGATCCACCTGTTCTGCTCCCCACTCTGTCTCTGGTGAATCCTCTCACCTCCCCACACCTCTGGCCTACACCCCAGCTCTTGTATGCATAAATAAATAAATCTTTAAAAGAAAATGAGAGTGATTTACTGAGTAAGACAAATTGGTAGAAACCGAAGTCAGGATATGCAAAAGATAAGTCTTGTCTCATAGGTGGAAACATATCCTTCCAACATGATCCCTGAGAAGATCCAGTTTTCCTTAGCCAATACAGAGATCAGGAATGGGTAGTGAGGAGAATGAGTCATTTAATGACTATTTCCAGAGCAACCACTCTATTTTCTGTATCATTCTTCCCATTTCTTTTAATTTTTTTCTTATCTTTTTTTTTTTTAATGAAAAGTGTTTGATTTAATCTTTGGATAATACATGATTTCTCCTCTCAGGTGTGGTCACTATAGTTTTCCCACCACCAAAGCACCCATAGCCCAGCATCATATTCCCTTGTGCTCTTTCTCTGCCCCCCCATTTTCATCCCTTCCCACCGCCCCCACTCAGTAACTACATGACCTGAATGCCTCTAACTGCTCTCCCCCACTTCTTTTTCCCAAAGCAACTATGTGTCCTTCTTTATACCCAGTCAGGAACTGGGCAAATGTCTTCTAAAGAAAATTAACCATATGTCTAGGAACACCTGGGAACTCCTTGTGAGGGTATGTGGACCACAAAGAGGAAATTTCTTTATATGCTGATATTAAAAGAGATTTCTCCACATCAGCACTCCCTAAAGACAAGTTCACTAAGTAGCATTTTCCACACACAACTCCCAGTGGATCTATGGAATCATAGAACTATCTAATAGAAAAGGGAACTCATGCTGGTTGCCTTTATCAAAAAGCTTCTGTTTTCATCCTACATATGACAGATGACACATAATCCCTGGACAAAAATTCATAACAGAAAAGAAAATCAAGATGAACAAAATTTGAGAAAAAATGTTCTCATGAAAAAGAGAGTCCAAAATTAATTAACAGAGCAACTAATTTCAAAGATACAGATAATTCAGGAGGGAAATTTTAAAAGTTTAATTTATAGCCACCGATTCAAAAATATTTTATCATAAAACAAGAAGTTGATGTTATTTAAAAAAAAATCAAAAAGTAAGACATTGGGTTACAGGTGCCCTGCTTTCGAAGTAGAAGTCTTTGCTAACTGGTATGAGTTGGTAGCCTATTGCTTGGGATCTGACTATTCAAAATTTTTTTCTGCTAGATTAGCAGTAATATGTTCCCAATCCCAAAAACTAACCTACCAAATGACACCAAATAGTAACATTCTACTGTCAGACAGCCAGTGGAAGACCTGTGTAAGAAGTTCAATATTCTGAGAGATAAAGTTCAAGAAATTTCTAAGAACTCAGAGTTAAAATAGGTGAAGAAAAGAAGAGCAAATAGAACAAATTGAATCAATGCATCAAATATTAAGATAACTGGAATGAGAAGATTTGCTTCAAGCAAGTTTCATAATCCTCCTGAGTCTCAACTTTTTCATCCAAAAAGTGGAAATAACAACACTTTTCCACAGTTTTACTGTTGAGTTTTACATGCAATAATATGAATAATACGTTCACTACAATGCCTACTTAATAAATGCTAGTTATGAACATAGTTTATCTAAGTCTGTATTTTCTCATATGTGAAAATGGTGACAGTAATACAGCTCAACTCTGCTGTGAGAATTAAATTATCTGTCTGTTTGTCTATCTACCAAGCTAGCTACCTACTTACCTACTTATCTGAAACACATTTGATATTAATCAGACTCTTCGGAAATAGTATTCATTTACACTTATCTCTACTTCCTCTCCAAAATTCTAGTTTTTCTGCTACCTCTCCAAAGGAAAACATTTGAATCTCAAATCACAATGCAAAAGCAAACACATCTGTTTAACAGTAGAGTGAGGCTCAGTTGTTTTGATAAGCAACAATATAACCTAAAGATGTCACTCACACTCTGAGTCTCAAGTATCTTTGCTATTAAATGGAGATAACAATACCTGCTCTTATTTAGGTAATGGAGTTCTGCATATCAAGTCAGTTTCATCTGTAAGTGAATGATACCAACTGGGAAGAAATAGTTGCTGCTGACAGTGCAGAATTTAAAGCAGGAAGATCACAAGGTGGATGCGGAAGAAGAGAGTGGGAGTACAGTGCATCAAGAAATGGCGTGGGCTAATTTAGGGTATCCATCAACTGAAGTTTATGGGTTATAAAATAAATCATTTAGCAGCAGGAATCACTGCTCAAGAAAGAAAATGAGCAGCATAATGCAACTAGAAATGGGAAGTGCTACAAGTGTTTGAGCATGCCTTTTCTAATACATAGGAGCTCTCTTAATTCCATAAGTTCTCTTCATTAAAGGCGGTTGCTTGCTTGTGAGCTCTGTGTGATTGTCTAACAATCCTAGTAATTGATTTGGAAAGATTTATACCACTTTTAATTCTCTAACATTTGTTAGAATATGAATGGTATTTCTAAAGTATTTGTACCTAAGGATGGTTACCAGGTCATAGGCTCCAAAAGACAAAATCTTTACCTGATTTATCTTTACAGTCCTTTCAGTTCTTAGCCCCGTATCTTTAAATAGTTATGTGGTTGAAGCTAATTTATAAAATTATTAATAAAAGGAAAAGAACAATGAAACATGAAATTTTCATAAAGATCTATTGTTAAGGGAGAGAAGATGAACAAAGCTTAGGACTGCTAACATAAAACTCTGATTAAAAGTATTCCGTATTAGTTTTACTGAAAGATTTAACAGCACGTCAACAGGTATAATTGACCAGAATGCTAAAAGGCAGTAATTACCACAGTAATACCTAATAGCCATATTACCATTGCAGTTTTTCACCAGATCAAGAAAAATAGTCATGGCCTTTAATAAACACTTAATTTTAGAATCAAAACTAATTATTCACATGCACAACTTTAAAAAATATTTTGTCACAAAATTATGTTTCCTTTCTTCTTTTTGAAACAGATAATAACAAGGTAGACAAAATCTTCAGTTTGATCAATAATTCATTTCCTTCCTAGCACAATAGCTAGCCATTAAATTGGTAACAAAAACTATGGTGTGTGAGACTCCTTATAAGCTCCATGATATTCTTACTTGAGCCTTTAAGGCAATCCAGTGGCCCATGGTACCTTCAGTACCACAAGAAAGCACAAGGCTGGCTCTGAGTCCATAGGACAGAGAGGCCAAAGACCCAGATGTGTTTGTTGAAAGCAATGTCTATATCTCAGTCCCTGATAACCTTGCAGAACAGCTGCCAATTTTGATTGCAGATATAAGAGAGAGTGCTCAAGGACATAGAAACACAGAGCAAAGAGAGCCATGCCTTTGAGTAACAGGAAGAGAACTGTGTACTCAACGTACATAAGTATGTGTACTTCAGTAGGTATACTATTGGGTGGGAAAGAGAAAGTGTATTCAAGTAAGCAGCAGAAAGTCAACTTGCATTTGCCATCAATCACCCTATTTGGCTATAAACAGCATAAAAACAATAGGTAACAGTGACACAATTAAGATAGAAAATATTTATCTCTATCAGTTAAGAATTTGGAGGTAACATGTTTAGGGCTTATGTTGTATTACATGGTGTGATTGCTTCTGGATCTTCTTGTTGCTCTCTTGGGCATGTTCTCCATACTGACAATTGTTTCATGGTCCAACATGGACCATGAACTACATTGGCCTCGTACCTCGCACCAAGAAAGCTAAAGAAAGACACTCTCCTACTGGGGACGTTCACTTCTTACAACCATTGCCTGAAATTTGGCCATGCAGTCATACATACCTGTATTGAGGACCAGGACATGTCATTTTTAATCACAGTTGCTTTTGCCAACCAGAAAGATGAGGTCCTGTTGGGGATAAAAAGTCTCTCCTGTGCCAATAATGACCTGGGCCAAGTAACTTAAAAGTCGTCTTCCTACACATAAGAAATTGCCTGGACAGAGCAGAGAGGCTAACAAGGATTGGGATGAAAAACTGAGATGAGCTTCTCTGTGCTCCATGCCCTTATTTCTAAAGTGTCTCCCTTGAACTCCTCATAGGCAGTTATGGGAAAATAAGACATTTAAATATAGAAAATTTCACATAAGCAGAATATTAAAATTGTAGTGACTAGAGGAAGACCCACCCTGGGAGTGAGTAGTTAAAATTAGAAGGTGGGAGGGGGTCCAGAGGATTAAAGTGGAGCATGATAAGCACTTTGTGGCAGGTGTGATGTAGTAACATGCATTTCAAGAGGTATGGACCTATACCTCCCAGTCACACAGTGCTGTCCACCAATGCTACCTCAATAAAAATAATACAAAATGAAATACACCTGAGTCTGAGAGAGGTATTGGAACTCAAGGCCAAGGGGTAGAATGAGGAGCAGTCTGGGAGGTAAATCTTCAGACTTACTCTCTCTACTTGTTTCTAGGGCTGCTGTTAACAAATGCCACTGGCTCAGTGACTTTGAACAACAGACATTTCATAAACAGCCCTGGAGGCCAGAAATTCAAAATACAGAGGGCCCGTGGTGGCACTCCCTTGGAAGGATCTAGGGAGATGCTGCCCCTTGCCTCTTCCCGACTATACTGACTTGTAGTTGCATGGCTCCAATATCTGCCTCTGTTTCTGGCGGCCTTTTCTTCTTTTGCTGGTATCTCTCTGCTGTGTCTCTTATGAGGACACTGGTTAGTGGACTTAGGCCCACCAAAATCATCTTGACTGATAGCATCTCCGAAGACTCTTTTGCCATCTAAGGCCATATTCACAGGGGGCAGGGTTAAAAAGTAGATATGTTTTTGGGGGTCAGGCCATATTCAACTCACTATCCACTCCAGGTTTTTTTTTCCCCACCACATCTTAGGTTTTGTTATTATAACTATTAATATTATTTCAATATTATCTTGTTTTAATCTGTTAGGTATTTAATCTGTAGTTATCACCTTTTTCTTAGAGGTAAATAAAATACATCTGTAACATAATAAATCTTTCCATAGGAATGAAGTAATATAAATACTAAAACTGTTGACATTAAGCTTAGTGGTATTAATTTTAAAACTGATGAAAGAATATCTGTCCTGAACTTATTCCCTGTATTAGCTAACAAGATGCCTCATGGTCCCATGTAATCTGTCTTCTTCTTTAAGGTCTTACAGGCTCTGTTAGGACAGGTAGCATATTGAAACATAATCAATCATTAATCACTTATTGTAAGTAAGCTAAGAAAAGAGTTTGCATAGTCTGATGGAATGCAAGGAGTAGAATGCACGGAAAAAGAAGAGGAGGGCCAAGAAAATTACAATAGGAGACAATCATGAAAGAATGATAGAAATATATTCTTTCAAATTAATAATTTTCCTTAGATTGGGCTCCTTCTACTGCCACTTTAAAGGCTTAATGGATTACACACACAAGGAAGTGGAAAGGGCCTATGCATTGTCATCTCTAGCCTTACTTTTCCATAAAAATGAGGTATTTTAGGACTTTTGCCTCCTTCTTCTCCCTCTTCTTCTCTCACTTTAGGTCCTGTTTGCCTCTTTACATAGGGGATAATTTGAAGAGTAAGATATTTGTAGGCAGTGACCATGTTAAATGTTTTCTCTCAATCTCAAGTGGCAGAGGTTAGGACAATGTTAAGGACCCTGCAGAGGCTTAAAAAAATATTTAGCTGACACACTGATTGACTGATAATCTCATTTCAATCTTTAAAGTCTGATAGAGCACCTTTCTCAGGGTCAAAAGGCCACAATCTGATTCTGGTTTATCACTGACTAGTTTGGATGATTTGAAGCTAATCACTCAACCTAGAAAATAAACTTTTTTAAAAAGTGAGATTCACAGATATGAAACAAGCCAAGTGTAATACAGATTAATAGGTGTATTTATTCCAGCAAATACTCCCTTCTTATGCAAATAACTCCTGGAATTTTCTATTAGAGACAGGTAACTGGCATAGTACGAGTCATTGCAGTTATGAAGTTTGTCTTACACACATGTTAAATATGTCAGACATATTTAACAGCTTCCTTCTTTACCAAGATCAGAACAAGAAAACAGTAACGTAAGTGAATGTGTCTACCAGAGTTCTTAGTTGAAAGTAACAGAAACTATCTCTGGCTAATGTAAGCAGTTAAGAAGTTTCTTGGAAAGAAACTGGGAAGTTTCAATCAGTGGAAGACTGCAGAACTGGAATCTGGAGTGACAAGGAAGCTAAGGAAGCCAGCACTAAAACCAAATCATACTACAAAACTAGCACCATGAGGACATACTTGCACAGCTACTGGCCACAGAACACGCAGGGTGCCCTGCCAACATTACTGGATACGGGCCCTGAGTAAAGCCCCTGGGGATGTTTCCACCATGATCTTTGGGAAACAGATGTTGCTACTGCTGCTGCTACCGTCTCCCTCACTTCCAGAATGGATTTACTAAAATCTCTGCTTCCTCAGATCACTAATTCTCAGTTCAAAACCTGGAGTGGAGGCACCTTATTGGCTGTGTCCATGTCACATGACTGAGACCTAGCTGCATGGGAGGCTGGGAGAACAACCTGTTTCAGTTTATGTAATGGGAGGTAAGTAATTAACACTAATAGAAAATATGAAAGATAAGAGCCATTGAAGTAGCAAAAGAATGAGGCTATCCAGAAGAGATTGAGTTCATGTCGAAATGAAGGTTGGGGTAGACTTATTAGTTGAACAGGATGGGATGAATTTCACAGATGGGGATAAGGGGAGAGGAGTGTGGAGCTAAGGCATAGGGCGTGTGTTTGATTTTTGCTGCTATCCAATGCAACTATCTTCTGTTGTTTATCTCTGTCACTTTTGAGAAATATGGGAAATATATCCTTAGAAAGTGAATGCTGAGATATCCAGGGTCTTCTGATGCCAATCTACTTCAGACATTATTTATCAAATTTCTCAGACATTGCTTATTCTGACATTGAAGAAGGGAGTCACTTTAGTTAATGTGTTTGGATGCCTCTTCTTGGGCCCATTCACTCAAAGATGAAGTATGGGCACCTTTCACATACAGACATCCAACTGTAAATCACTTTGTATGATAATACACCTAGCTTTATAACATATCAGTTTGTGTTATTTTTATTAACTCTTTCCTACTTAAATATTCTTCCTCCTTGGTTACCCTGAGAATTCTCTAAGGCCAAGGCTACAAGTTTTACAGATTTTAAAATTTGTAAATTTTGCATTATCTTCCCTTTGTTTGTCAATTGATTGACAATTACTGAGAATTTACACACCAATAAAACTCTCTAGGGTGTGAAATTGAAGTTATCTACAAATGTTTGTTTACATTTTGTTCCTATAAGATCAGGGAAGAGATGATAAAACCAAGGAAAAATTACTTAGTTTCACTGTAATTCAGTTTTATCATCTGCAATATGGGTAAAATAATACCATCTACCACAGAAAAAATTTGCGGAAGTCAAATACTATGGTAAGAAATTAGTTCAGTACCTGGAGTATTGCAAATGTTCGATAATTGTGTCTGTTGTTGTTGATGATGATGTCATAGCATGTAGAACAATAGTTATATGTCTATGACCATTAGGACTTTCCCCCTCCATGCCCATAATCATTGGGTAGCCTTAAAGTACAGGGTGATAAATGAATAGACACAGAACATGAACCCAGATTTGTGATTCCAATTTTAGAAGGCTCTAAGGAGCTTCTACTCTAGTGAAACCTCAGACCTCAGCAGGCTGAGGGATGCAGTCTGACCTTTGGCCACTGCTGAGGGTTACAGGTCAGGACATGACAGAAGAACAGGGAAATAATATCTCTAGAAAAAGACTACCAAGCAGTGCTTCTCCAGGCACTAACAGCTTTGTGACATTAGCTTAGGGCATTTGAACTGCTATGAAAATCGTTGGAGTGGAGGGATTCCCATGGTTGCAGCATCCAGAAGGATGTAATGAAGCAGAAGTGATGTAATGAAGAATACTTGCATCATGGCAAGCAGCGCTGGTTACCATGGCACAGGAAATGCTGTTTCTCCTGCATCTCCTGCCATATTATAGAGAGGCTGATTGGTGGAGTTATCTGGAGAATCTCTATGATTCTTCCCACACTGATGGGGCAACTGTCTCTTCACTGCTGCTCTGTAGATGCTGTGCTTGCAGAAGGACACCTGAAAAATCTCTCTTCCACCAGGGCTGTGATGATACTTGTGCCTCAAGCGAAGATTTGTTGAGTAAATGTACCACCAAAAAAGATAGTGCTTGCTCATTGGAATATAAAATGCTCATTTTATAGTCTTAGATGAAGAAGCATGTAAGCATGTGGTAACTGCCAAGTTTGCCTGCAGGTGAACCAGGAGCAGATAATGCTGGCAATCTGCCCTTTTCTCCCATCTTTTCTTTTAATTCTCAGAGTGGAAAGGCTCTGCTCTCTATTAGCATTCTCTGTTAAAACATTAGGTCTTAATAGTGCAGATTACCAGATATTGAGGCCATGGGTAGCAGGGTGGATTTGCATACTATAAAATAGGTATTTAAATCTTAAAGTCTTCAAGAGATTTTTTTTTCTCTTGGTACAAATCAAGCATGGAGATAGACACTGAGATAAGGAAAATGAGTGAGGCTACATTGGATTCATGTACACTTCTTTAGGACTTGATTTTACTCACGTTTGTGGCAGTTAAGGTATTTTCAACCGTGAGGCATTACTGACTAAAATAGTTTGAAGAAGAAGCAAATGTATTGTCTCATGTGAACAGTCAGCGCACATGGGCTGATGACTGAACCTGTAGTGTAAGTCTGTAACCCAAGAAGCAGGTGTTTTTCTTCCCTGTTTTCTGCCATTTTGGTTTTGATATTTTCCTGAGGCCCAGAACAAGAACAGTGATACAGGAATATCACACATTTGTGAAGATGTCCCAGGAGAAAAGGAAGGCACCTGGTGGTTCTCTTTTCCTGAAGTGAAGGAATTTCCTACGTGCTACTCTGAAAGTTTTCTGTCAGTCTCTCCAAAAAGTGCTCAAGTTTTCAGTTCTCACCCAATAGCTGCAAACAGAGTAGAATAATCCTAAAACCCATCTGTACTGTCTCTGCCTTAGAGTTGAAGCCAGACTGCCCTGGGACACACGACTTGTCAGGAGAGAGGCCAGTACTTGAGGAAAATCAGAAATCTGTTTAAGACAGAAGAGCGGGGAAGGTGGGCCTCCCTGGTGGCACAAGGGGTTAAGCACAGAGATGTGGAGCTGTCAGCAGCTGTCAGCTGCAAACATGAGTTCAATGCCCACTGAGGAGATTCCCACATGGAACAGCGGACCTCTCCTGCCTCACCTGCTGCTCCCCTCAGCAGTGTATTTCGGTCGATCTGCCTGTTCTGCTCCCCACTCTGTCTCTGGTGAACCCTCTCACCGCCCGATGCCTCTGGCCTATACCCCAGCTTGTATGCATAAATAAATAAATCTCTTTTCAAAAAAGATAACAATTAAAAAAAGAAGAGCGGAAAGTGGTCTGTGGACACCCAAGGGTGTTTTCTATAAATGTCTTACTCAGAAAACAAAAGCAATAATCCTATTTTAAAATAAAATAAAGGCCAGGAGAAAAAAAAAATTCTTGGAGCCCTCAATTCCAATGATGAGCCACCACGCTCCTAAAATAGCTTAAGGAGAGAGATGATTGGGGGATGGTATGAATGTTTATCTAAATTCAGAAAGTGGCCCAAGTGGAAGAAAAAGGAATCAAATATGCACTTGGCCATTTCATCCTGCTGAGTCAGGTTGGCACGCCGTGCTCTCCGCATAGAACCTGCTCACCGCTGTGCCGTGTCCTGTAAAACGCTGTGGGTTTTACTTAGCCAAGATTCATGGTAGGCAAAGTAGCACATTTCCATAAGCTTTCAAGGGTATAAAGTTTCACTGACTGGAGAGTAAGAGGTTGCAGTTGTGAAATCAGATTGTTCATTATGTTTTAGTGTGTGGATATGTTCTTCAGCGAGAAATTCTAACCCTTTAAAAAAATCAGGGACATTTTTTTCCCCCTGCACTAAGTCATATGTTTTCTACCTAGACAAGCAAGCACTATAAGCAGGTGTCTAAAAGAAAAAGGAAATCCAAATGAATTACATTTTAAAACAGCCTTAATCCTATTTAGTCGGAGCAAAGTTTCCCCAAAACTATAGAGCTAGCTTCTGGTGCCTGTCATCAAATGACTACAGAATATTCTACCCCACCTTGACTTATACTGTAAGTAGAATTCAAGAAATCTTAAGATTTGGGGGAGATGGTATCAAGGAACTTAAAAAAAATCCAACTAAGTGTATATATTTTTTTCAGTAAACTTTTTTTTCTAGAAACTGAAGGAAAATAAGAAGTAGAGAGACGTGTCCGGAGGAAAAGTTGATAGTTCCTAGGGAAATATAGCCCAAAAGTTAAGGCAAAATTTAGGGCAGTTGCATGAAAAGGGAAAGCAAGACATCACACTGAAAGAGTACAACTGGACTTAGGAAGAAGAGAAGGATTATGGAGATCAGGAGGGAAAAAAATTATAAGAAATGCAGAATTCAGTTGGTTTTCTTAGGTATGTTTCACTGAAGTTTTTTTTTCCCCCTCAAACTTAATGTCTATAGGAGAACAACTGAACAAATATTTTTGATGACTGCCTTCTGTCTCTTATGTAATACCTGATTAAAATGACTTAGGGGGAACGATATATTTATTATTATTGTCAATATAAGGCAGAATGTTCTAGAAAGAAAGGCACCATGGATTCTCTATCTGCGAAATCTTTAAAATCTTCAAAGAGGTAGCATGTGAACTTTCAAATGTGTAGGCACTTGAGAGTTGACTGCAATTTTATTGGGGGTTTCTGTGCCCATTTTTCTTAACAAAGTTTCAGTCTTAAAATTGCAAAATGTCATTCAATTAAATTTTACACTTTCGAGTTCTTCAGAGCACTGTAATGATTAGTTGACCTCACAGATATGTATCAATTGATCTTAGAGTAGTTTGTATACCGCAATGGTGCATGATAAGTGAACGTTACATTCAAGAACGCCGCAATCATAGGCATGACTTTAAAGGATGTAGCTGCATTGGATAATGTTAGTGATCTAGGAGAAAAGAAAAGATTTCGTCTAAGGAATTCATCCCAGATTCTAAAATAATAATTAGCCTTAATTTATCCATGTTTGTATCAATGTGCTGCTTAAGGATGGAAAATATTTGCTTAAAAAATTTACTTCATCTTTCTTGAGGTAGCCATAATAAATATAATTTTCTTGGTTCATAAGGTGGTGGCACATGGACAATAAGCACACCAAAATAATCCAAACCTGTATATTCAGTCCATGCTTTCTACCTTTAATTTCTTTTTTTTTTAAAGATTTATTTATTTATACATACAAGCTGGGGTACAGGCCAGAGGCGTGGGGCGGCGAGAGGGTTCACCAGAGACAGAGTGGGGAGCAGAACAGGCAGATCAGAAATACACTGCTGAGGGGAGCAGCGGGCGAGGCAGGAGAGGTCTGCTGCACCATGTGGGATTCTCCCTGGCCGGGCGTTGAACTCGCATCGCTGCTGCTGACAACTCCACAGCGCAGCGCGCAACCGCTGCGCCACCAGGGAGGCCCCTCTACCTTTTATTTCTATTTCCCCTCTCAAATGCAACAAGGTGAGGTGAAGGAGTAGCCCATGCACTCACTTAAGTCTGAGAGTTAAAAGGTGAATCCCATCATCAACCCTGGGTCAGGTGATGCAAAGGCAGGCGTGCACGTGCATCTTGCATGTGGTACGAGAAGATGGACAGCAGCATGCTTCTGTCCCAGACCCTTCTCTTCACAATGAAAGCAGTCATCAGCCTTGCCTGACATCTTTTTAAGGAAAAGCCTGTATATACTTGGCTTTATCCAGAATTTTTCTCCAGCCTCTTCAAAGATGCTGAAAAACTTCCCTACGGAAGTCTGCGGGACCAGCAGGAAAATGAATTCACTTTGTTCAGAACATCTCCCCAGAAGAACCTTCGATCCCTTTCTCTTCAATATTTGGTTCTTCTTTGTCTCCACATGTATGGGGAAGACGAGTGTCGTCTTACCTAAGGGACATTCTACAGTCCTCCCAGCCAGGACCACCAAGCTCGACTAATCCACCATGAGCTCCATCATTGCTCATGATGGTCGCAGAGCCTTCCATCCGCCCACTGACTTTTACTTACATAGCTAAGGAACAGTTTCCTGTCTTTCCCAGAATAGATCTGTGGGGTTTTGCTCTAGAAAATGGTGCTCCAGCCAAACCAGACTTGTTTAATTTAGAGAGAAGGGATGCTCCAGAGACATTGCATTGCCTTTCTTATTTTTGAAAGATTTATGGAAGCTATAATTAGAGTCATAATGAATTTGGGGATGAACTTATACTCTTGCCACATTATCCCAATTCTCAAAAGTCATGAAGATAATATTGCCATGACTTCCCTTCCCTTTGTAATCACTGTGCTAGTTAAAAATATTTGGAAAGGAAGGTATCCAAAATACTATGTCAAGTACCAATAGAATAAATATGAAACTACCATGTTGAAATCATTAGCAAATAGATAATAGACTTTGTGGTGTGCATATTGGTGTCTCCTTTTGTTTGACTTCCTCCCCCACCAATGGTAATTTGTATTTTCTGGATTTTTCATTCTTGAAAATTAGGTTTTGTTCAAAGTAATTACTTTAACACAGCTTGGAAATCTCTGACAAGTCCTAATTGTGTCATATTAGGGCTCATTCAATCTTTTTATAAATTATATAGTCCTCTACTTTAACATTTCAGTGTTTTAATTGTATTAGAAACTGTAGAATAAAAGAAAACTTTTTTTAAAAAAAGGGATGAAGATGATTGCTTTGAGTTATATTTTTGTCTATCTTCACTCGTTTAACTTGAGTGTAAGAACCTTGGAGAAAATGAAGTCATCAGCAGGCACATGGTATTTCAAAAAGTAAAGGAGGATTGATCCAGAAAAAATAGTGGATAAAATATTACTAAACAATCAGGAATTAGTTATGTAAGAAATTTGCTATTCACATGAGTGCTGTGAATAAAGAAATAGTTCCCATATTTAACATACTACTTCTTTTAAAACTCATGCCAGATTATAATGATTGATTTTTAAGAAAATAGCATTGCTATCTTATGATTCTCAAACTTTATACAGATTAATTTTCCCAGTATGGAGTAGATATGACTCAAGAATTTTAGCTTTGAACTTTTCTCCTATTTAAATAAGGAACCCTGCCTTAAAAATGATGTGCAAATACTTATTTGTACAGTTGCAAAAGAGACACAAGGGTAGCTTAAAAGGCTATTTTATAACACAGAGAGATTATCTGCTCTGACCTCATGTTTACCCAACCACCTCATGGAAGTGACTAGCTTTGTTGCAGCAGAGGCTTGGGCAAATAAGGATGAATCAGGACATGCAAACCCACAACATTCCCATCCCAAGTAAATGATTCCTTTCCTGTGAACTTGACTTCTATCTAAACTCAGTCACTTGAAATCTATGGGTAAAGTGTGAAGTTGCACGATGAATTGCACGATAAGAACTTTAGAAACAAACAAAAAAAAACCCAAATTTGTAACAGATTATTTTTAAGGAGAGAAGTTCTCAAGGCAGAAATTAGGCAGGATTAGAGGATTTCCTATCAATGAAGGCCTAAGACTTAAATAAGTAGTATAAGAGCATGAAAATGCATTACTGAAAAATCTAATCCAGAGAAACAAGCAATAAAAAAAATCTCCAGGGCAGAGAGAAAAAATACAACAAAATTGTAGAGATCTTTGCTTATCATGATGGAGATTTTCCCTCTGGATCATAACTAAACAGATATCCTTCCTACTTCTTTATAAACCTCTATGCTATCTAATAGTTCTTCAGTAATTGGACTCTAATATCTAAACCTAATGTTTTGCTTTATCTAAAGGAGAATCTCATCTAATGATAAAGCAGATATAGTCTTTTTGTAGACTGGAAAATCATTGTGTGTGTGTGTGTGTGTGTGTGTGTGTGTGTGTGTGTATTTAAATTGAACTGGGAAAGTAGATTTTTAGAAAGGCTACTGATTTTGTGTGATTTGGTGATTTTTTTTAACATGAAGCTACAGACACTCGTCCCCCCCAAAAAAACAAACCCATTTGTCCTTATTAATTCATTTGTAAGAATTGTGTATATTCTTAAAATTAAAAATGCAGGAAATTTAAAATCCTTAAATGCTATAGACAACATAATCTTAATTTTATCTCTTCTATGTGTCTGAACTGAAATAATGATCAAGATAATATGTATATCTATATATTCATCCTCCCCAAAGTCTGTACAGCTTGGATCATATAAAAGAAATTTTATGAAACAAGTTTTTAAACATGTGAAGTCAGACAGTCCAGAATTGTACTACCTTGCTATCACAGAATTCACAAAGGGACTTATACAATTACAACTGTATTTGTCTTGTATCCTTCAGCTCTGCATTCTCTGTATAGAGGCCCTTGAATCAGTATACCCTCATACTAGCACTGATAAATCAAAATAACATAAACTGTGTCCAAGCTAGGATGACCTTGGAGATTATTTGAGTTGCTAGTAGTGGAGGAAAAAAATTAATGAGAATTTGGAATTAGATTGATAGTTCTGCAAACATGTTTCTAGAAAGGATTAGCTGTAGTAGTCTTATGTCTGAATAGAGTCTCCAGAACTGTTTTATTTGAGAGAAAGTTTCTATGCTGGAAGGTGGTAAAGTGCCAAAAAGGTGGTGGACATACTCCTTGGAAAACACTAGAAATGAACTGTGCACCTGCTTTAGGAGTTTTTTGCTTGCAAAGGTCAAGTGTTTTCTAAACCAGGGGATGTCTTTTTGTTCACATATTAAGTTCCGAGAAACATTTCAGGTTACTTATGTTCTATTGTTGCAATATGAAAAAGAAGAAAGCAGATATTATTTGAATTCAGTTCATATTCAGAGCATGGGTTTCTTATTTGCTGTACAAAGAGTTACTAAAGACACCATTTCAGAGAATCAGTATTTGTATTATATATGTATATATTTATACTTTCAAATAAAGATAAAATGAAATTCTAACATCTGCACATATCAAAATACTTAGAGTAAACTTAGTAAAGGATCAACATTTATATTAAATATGCAAGTGTGTGTGTTCAAAAAATAAACATTTGGAAAGGTCTTTTATGCATGCAATGGGATTTGATATTGGTACTTCTCATAATATTGATTATGTTTGGAAAATCAGAAGTTTACCAAAATTATATGACATTTAAAAAATAAGATTTTGTTATGATAAGTATTGGCAAAGAAATTTTATACTTTATTGATAATTTTATTTTGCTCTTTATAACTATTTAAAGTTTATTTTCTAATGATATTAACCCAAAAAAATGTAACAAAATGGTCAATATCTTATGATCCAGAAACGTGGTTAATACAACTTGGTTAATATAACTATAATGGGCAACATGAAATATGAAACACCCAGGGATTTAATGTTTCCTTTTAACAAGTTTTGGAATTTAAAAACTAGCACTGTCCAGCTGTACCTTGATATGAAAATTGCTCTGATAATTAGATTATATTAACTCATATATATCTCATATGTTTAGCTGAGATGTCTGATTATTTTCCTATTTTTTTCATTTTTTTAAGCAGAAAGTAGGATTTTCTTTTTAAAGGCATTTGAATTTCCTTGCCAGCTGCACATCTCTTTTCCATTTTTATGAGGAATTTGGGCATGCAGCAGATTTTGTGTGTGTGTGTGTGTGTGTGTGTGTGTGTGTGTGTGTGTGTGTGGGTTTGTGTGTACACCCCCGCACATGCGCGTGCAAGGGTGACTTTTCTAACATTATGTTTTTAAATCTGACAAGGTCATATAAGCTGGAAAAAAAAGCAAAGGGTCATCAAAAGGGGAAAAATAACAGAACTACGGTGAAATGGCTCTCTGTCGGCCCTGGTATTGATTCAGAGTGTGTCAAAAGGGTCTTTTGTCGTGCCCCTACCACAGCATACTAATTTGCTAGATCAAGTCTGTCAGAATATCTACTGGAAGTAAAGAACTACAGTGGCAGCTTTTGTGTTTCATACAGCAGGGAGCCTGTGTGTGAAACAGGATTATCAGGGGGTCATGAAGAGAGTCAAAGGATGTCCATCACTTCCCTTCTGGAAATGTAATGGGGCGGGCGCCTGGGTGTGATTAAGATGTAGGAGACGGGAGGCATAGCGGTGAACAAATCAGAAACACACACATGCAAATCAGGTTGGCTGCTGTTAACCACATATTTTTAATGAAAAATTCAATAGCAGACCAAACAAATATCTAAACAGCTGCATTCAGCTAACATATCAAATGGCCTATTCAACATCTTTTTCTTGAAAAGCAAATACACAAAACATGGAAATGCTTATCGGGTCTGCATTTTTCTTTAAATGTCACTTTGCAATCTACAAGTGTTTCTTCGGCAGTGTGATCCTGGCACAACCATCAGACTATTAAATATCAATTTGAATTTTTTTTTTTGTAAAATAAGATATAGTATTTACCATGTCACTGCCAACCTTACCATCATCGCTGATGGCATTGTAGAGTTTTGGCTTGGTTCTTTTCACGGGCTTTGTTGCATTAGCAAAATAGCTTGCTTGAATGAAAAAAAAAAAATGTATGCTGGAAAATTCATAGCTTTGTAAGAATACTAATGCCGAGGAAGAGGCTTTGGAATTGTAATAGCACAATAAACATATCAACATTATGTCTAGGCATAGATAAGAGATGATGTAAAAATTTTTCATAGTAAAAATTATTTTTTAATAAAATTTTTATTTCTACTTCCTTGGATTCTTCATTGGGTATTTATTTATTCACTCAGCCAAAAATTACTTAAGTTCTCACTCTCTGCCAGGAGCTGGCTATGTGCTGGGGCTACAGAAGTGATTTAGGTAAGTTCTTCGCCTCAGAGGCTAAGTGAATGTATAGAGGTATATTTATATGTATAATTTTGCTGATTTATATTTCACAATGTAAACAAAATATCAGAAGAGTTAACCGACACCTGGATAGTTCTTGGAAGTCTGTACCTTGGCTCTGCCTTAAATAAACCATGCACTGGTAGGAGCTGAGTGTGAACTTGAAGGTTCTAGACAGAGATAGTTCCAGTTCACTTTTTTGTTGGAAAAAAAGGCCTATTGGTAACAAAGATGTTTCTTCCATTCCAAACACCTGAATGAAGGGACTGTAATTCTAAAGACCCCTGGCTCCTGTTTTAACCTTAACATCAAGGGTTGCATTTAACCTGAAGGCATTTTCTGAAATAACCTCTTCCTTGCTTTGCTGGTACCTGCTGAGAGTAAGCTGCCGCTCCTGATCATGTTAATGAAGCTCAAAGTTATGACTATGAAATATGAGTATGATGCTGAAGTAAAGATCTTTAGCTAGTCAAAATTTAATAGCGCAAGAGAAGAGACATGAGGTAATGTGACCTTCAAAGAGTAGCTATTTCATTTTGTTTTGTTTTTCCCTCTTAATTCACCCTATCTTGATTTTTTTCCAAGTCACTCATTCTCTTCTTTCCTATCAGAGTTTTTCTACTATATCCCCATCTTGCAAAGTTGATAGTCTTAGATTATTTCCTTCTCTCTGGTTAACCATAGACCCATACGACTATTTTAATTGCCATGTCTCTAAATGCCTCTGTAAACTCACGACATCCCATTACATATTTCTGGTCCAGGTCTTTTCTTTGACACCTGATAAGGAGCTTTAACCTCATGGGTCCAACACTCATTTCTGTTCTAATTCTCTTTGTCTTTGTAAAAGGATCACCAAATGTTGTGTTTTAAAATAAAACCAAAAAATTAAGAAGGGAGACTCATACTTGATTCTTCAAATTTCTTCACTCTCACCAAGTATTCCATCCATCACTTGCTGAAGGTCCTATCTCTCAGACATATCTTCAATATGTCCATTTTGCTCTGCTTCCACTACTACTACTCTCTTAAAACATGAGTTGTGTTACTACAATAATCTCTTAACTGGTATCTCAATATTCACTGTCGCCCCCTCTATAATTCATTCTTCAATCAACTCTTCAAACTACAAATCTTGTTAGAGGTTTTAAAAGCATTTGAATCTAATGTTTTTGTTGTTGTTGTTGCCCCCCTCTACTAAGTCTCTTTAGCGAGCTTGCACTCTTAGGCTTTCCACTAAAATAAAGTTTTATTTCATCTACCCAACATTGTACTGCACTGCTATCAAACATGTTATTCTCTGGTTATTTTATATATCTGAGTATAAATATATATAATATAACCTTTAAATAATAATAATAATAATAAGATGATGATGATGATGATGATGATTATAATGCATTAAACTCATACTGTGTGCTAGGGATAATGCTAAGTGTTTCTCATGTGTAACCTCACCCTATAAGATATATTACTATTTTTACTTTATAACAAGGAAACAGGACACAGAGAAGCTAAATAATAAGCTTAAGGTTACACAACTGGTATATGGTTTGCAACGTATATGCCTTGTATTTCAGTAGTTCACACTGAATAGATTAGTAATGCTTAGAGAATAAAATTGCAACAGAAATATGGGTAATCTCCAAATATTTATAGCTTTCTAGTCCTAACCATTCTTCCTACTTGCAAATCAATCAGATGAAATTGTACCAACTTCTTTATAATCAATTCACAAAACATTTTTACTTTTCACTTAAAGAATTGATAAGTCCTTGGGATCATTAAACAATTCAGTTTTGAGGTCTCCAAGTCTCTGAAGTCATTGATGTTTTTATCTTTTTATGTTATATCTTTATCATACTTAATTCCACCTTAAATGAGAACCAACAGAAACAGTGAAAAACGAACTAAAAATTGAAGTGATCATTTGAAACCAAGGTAGACATTCATGAAAGTCGGCTCATCAGCTCTGAAAGTACCCCTGACAAAAATAGAAATTGTGGTCATAGAGACAATCTTCAGTTTCAGATAGGCTATAAAAGGAAATCAGATAAATATTATTGGCTCAAGAGAGAAGAGGATTTTTCCATGATTCCCTAATGCTATAGAAGAAGAATTGCAACTCAGTCTTGTGTAGTAAGCGGGACCCACCTCTGACACATGTGATTTCTGCCTTTGATGTCACACCCTCCCCAACAAATTAGAACATTTGTGGCAATCAGAATGTGTGGTAGACAAAAATGTTCACATACACATATCTTTCCTCAAAAAATCTTTTAAAAAAGATAACAAATTATACTATATCAAATATAGCTCACTCAGTGTCCACAAACTATCATCAATTTAGACTGATTAACAGTTAGAATCATGCTGGTTTCATAACATTTATAACCAGTGATTCAATGAGAGCTAAAATCCAAAGGGGTATTTTTCATTTAAAAGGTTGAGTCTTTTAATCCCAGGGAATAAGATTAGAAAGATTTTTTTTCAGGGCCTCCCTGGTGGTGCAGCGGTTGAGCGCTGCACTGTGGAGCTGTCGGCAGCTTGCCATGCGAGTTCGACGCCCAGCCGGGGAGAATCCCACATGGTGCAGCAGACCTCTCCTGCCCCGCCCGCTGCTCCACTCAGCAGTGTATTTCTGATCTGCCTGTTCTGCTCCACGCTCTGTCTCTGGTGAACCCTCTTGCCGCCCCACGCCTCTGGCCTGTAACCCAGCTTGTATAAATAAATAAATCTTTAAAAAAATATTTTTTTCATATATGTATAAGCTCTATCACTTCCTAGGTTAGTGATTCAAAACTGTTCGAAGGCTGATAAAAATCTGGTAGATAAATTCTCAAATGAGAACATTTCTAAAAGTTAACCTTCAAGTTAAAAGGTTCTCAGAACAGGTTTGTGATTGTCATTGAAAATCTTACTTATTAATTTTAGATATGAAGTTTCCTTGGTTACACCTCATTCCCAACTGGCTTTCCAAATGTTCATCCATATTCCCATGTGTTAATGGAAAATATCAGTAAAGAGAAGGAAAATCCAGGCACACAATGAACTTCCATTTGGGAGAGCAAGTTAGGACCCAGGAATCCAATCCCTTTTGAAAGGAGATCAAAGTCCCACAACTCAACACATGTTTGCACTATCTAATTTATATCAGGACTAGATGAATCCAGATGCTCATCAGGCCCAACATCTTGAACTATTTGCCAAATATTTGAGACTTAATAAAATCTAAACTCCACCTGGCACCTTAAGGCTAATTTTAAAGCAATCATTATTCCCCAGGAAACTGAAAACATATGTTTCTGATTTGTTCACACTTAAGTCATCAAAATATTATTTCACAAAGTGATCTGATAGCCAAGAAATCTTTTGGATGCTCCTTTTCCTAGAAATAAGGAACTTGACTTTGCTTAGGTAATTTGTCTAGTTTCTCTGTTAAGACAGTCTTCTATTATCATCATGAAACAGACAGGTCCCTTAAGTGACACCAGTCAGTAGCCTGACTAGAGGCAGGCTGGGTTTCCATGTATATTAAACTTGCCATGCCTTCTATACCAGATTCCTCTCTCAAACCAAGAAGTCAAAATGCTTCATCTTCCTTGGAATTCAGTGGCATCCATAAGGGAAGATTTCCAAGAACCACTGATCTCCATTCCTCTATCTAGTAGCTCTGAGACCCTTGAGAAGATTCAACCGATTTGGGCCTGGTATAGTGCACCTGCAAGATTCCAGTGAGAAATGTTTATTACTTATTGCAGAAATTAAGCTAAAAACTTTCCAAACAACTTTTTTCCTAGAAAACGTTTATTACAAATCTGAGAATATGCTAAAGCACAATTCCAGATGTGGTAAGAAAAAGCAGAAGGGATGGTGGATATGCCTGTTTTTAATTAAAATAAAAATATCAAAACGGAGAACTTATTTTTAAAAGCCTCCAAAAATAAACCAGAAAATTGATAGTGTGGTTAAAATGCAGAGATTCTAAGAGATTCTAAGTCTTAAATACAATTGGGTGAGTCTCCCTAACTCTACATCCACCTTTGCCCTTATCCCTCTATCGTCTATTCTCCAGACAGCAGCCGAAATAAATCACTCTGTGTTACCCACATGCATAAACATCTCAGTTGCCTTTCTCAATACTCAGAGGAAAATTCAATGTTGTTACCACAGCCTAGGTCAAAATTCTGCCTGATGTGGGCCCTGACAACCTGCTTGACCTTTCCTCTTACCGAAGTGTGCTTCACATGCTGCACTGGCTTCCTGGTCCCAAACACTCTCAGAGGCTGTGATCTTGCTGCTCCCTTTGTCTGCACTGCTCTTCTTCCAGACAGCCATGACACCTTCCTGACATTGAGTCCACCATCAAATGGTGCCTGCCGATGGGGTACTCACTCTCCAACTCCCATAATAAGAAGTAAAGAGCATCAAGTGTTTCAGAATAGTTGAATAATATTGATAAAAACTAAGGGTTAAGAAAGTTATTCAAAAATATTGTTTAGGAAAGAGTAAAGAGAGAAAGACATTAAAAGCTGAGAACATTTAAAAGGGGTACAAGATTAAAAGCACAGAAACCAATTCATACCATGAATTGCACAGCAGCTTAGAGTCAATTTTAAAGAGTAAAATCAATGTTTGTTAGCAATTGGTTGCATGTGAGGACAAAGGAAGGAGTTAAGTCAGTAATGATTATGAATTCAATCCTAAGTAACAGAGAAGATGGGTTTCCTTTACAAAAACAGAGAAATCAGGTGAAGCGTAGGTCTAGAAGGAAGACTAAAGGTTGGAGTGTGACATCTCTCCACGAAAATGCAACAAAGTCAATTGAAAATGTGGCATATAAACTGGGGCAACCACATGGTCCAATATAAAGATTTGGATGAATTCTCAAAGCCCTAAAAGCTAAAATCACATAGTTCAAGATTCTCGCCAATAGAGAAAAGGCAAAGAAGATAATAAGGTCAAGAAGCAGGTAGACGGCCATGTTTAGAGGCGCAGAAGACTAAGCTAGAGATGCTCACTTGAAGGCTGTCATGAAAACCAAGGGAAGAGAAAAGTCCACCAAACATCAAAAGAAATGCTCGGAATGCTGTAAACGCTCACGTAGTACTGAGGAATTGTCATTGAGTAACTGATTTGAGCCTTTAGGAAGTTATTGGGGCAATTTTAGTAGAATGATGAGACAAAAGCTAGAAAGCAGAGGATAAAGGGCAGTGATGGTTAAAAGAGATGACAGTGTAAAAGCCATCCTACCACTTGAGATGTGGTAGCAGAGCAAAAAGAAAAAAACAGTAGGTAGAGGGTGTGGTAAAGTTGAAGGGAAAGATGCTTTAATGATGGAGAGTTTGAAAAATGGTAGGCTGACGAGAAGACAAAAAATAGAAAAATTGGTCTAACTATTGGGATAATTGCTTCTAATGAGCACCTACCATGTCCTAGATATTGCTGTAATTTACATGGATTTTCCATTTTCCATAACAACCTTAATAGGTCCATAACAACATCCATAGGTCTGCTTAACATAAAGGGAAACAGACCCCTGGAGATTAGGTAAGTTGCCCAGGTTAGAGGCATAACTAGCAGCAATAACGCCAGAGCCCTTTCCCACAAAGATTCCTCCTCCTCAGGACAATGGCGAAGTCTGGGCAAGAGCAAAGAGCAAGATAGAGTACTGAAGGATTGGAGAACTCTCAAAGGGGTGATGCCTAGACAACGGCATCTAGCCACACTGGGCATCTTTATAAAATTAATGTTAACTTTTATTTCACACAATTACCAGAAAAATAAAACATAGCAATAGTGAAAGTGACAGTCTGAATTTAAATGATAGAATTTTAATCTTAGTGCAAACTCTATCCCGTCAGCTATATAGATTTTGTTCCTATTATGAAAATAATAGAAAAAAATTTAACCATAATAATAAGAGGTAGCTTATGAGAAGAGAAATCTTTTAACACCTCAGCATACTCCTAAAAAATAATTTCTCATAGTAATTTTTTATAAATTATTAGAAGTCTGAGCATGTCCATGTGGTATGTATGTGTGTGTGTTTCTGTGTCTTGATTTAAAATATGTTTTGAAGAGGATTCCATATCACTTTTCTAAGCAGCTTCATAATATTTTCTTATAGGAAAACAATAATATATGTAGCTAATCTCTTATTTCTGAACATTTGCTTTTTGATAAATTTTTCTCATTACCACAAGCCATGACAATTGACTCTTTTTCAATAGTATGTATTTTTGTGGGAAAAAAAAAACCTAGAGTTGGAGCTACATTTTAAATTTGTGTAGATATTTCCAAATTCCTATCCACACAGGTTGTACTGATTTCCATACCACTGTGAGACTGCTTGTTATCCACCCTTTGCCAAATTTGTGTTGCCAAAGGTTTTCATTTTTGATGATCTGAAATATAAAATATTTAAATTTTTAAATTGCATTTATAAAAATAATGGACACTGTTGAAAATTTTTCATGCATTTATAGAAACTACTGGATGTTATTTTCAATTACAGAAACAAAAATATAGTAATGGCCCCAAAAGAGAGGAGAGGAAATTTTTATGATTTTTTAAAAAGAACAGCAAAATAAATAACAGTAGAGGAAAAACAACCTATTGAGGTAGAGATGAGAGACAAGCATCAGATAGAAAACACATCCCTTTTCTGAGAAAACTGAATAAAGCAAAAGGTGTTTACGAGGTGGAAAGATATAAAAATTGGGTTGAGATTAGAAGAGTTTTTCATGGTTCTTCCATGGAAAACTTCTCCTACCTCTTATATAGAACTCACAACTATTTTAGACAGTTAAAGTCTTTCTTCTTGCCCATTTCCTTGTCATTCCTGAAAAAAAAGAGCCACGTTTCTGATGAAAAAAAAAAGAGCCACATTTCTGAGTTCAATCTTTGTGTATCTCAAGAAATAACTTTCCTCTGTGAACATATTTTCAAAAGTGTAAGTCTATGGAAGATGCTTATGGGAATATCTGCTTAGAATTAAATGGAACCTCTTTTTAAACATTATCCTTTTTAATTAATTTTTCCCCAAATACCACAAATATTGCAAGAAATCTTGTCAATGGATTATCCTAAGAAAGATTGCATTATCATATATATTTTGTAATTTGATAATTATAATTCCTACTTGAGAAATAATACTGTGCTCATTAACATAGCATGCTCTTAGCCCAAGCAGCATAGATATAACATAACTTGTCGCTGTATAATAACATTGCACCCTGCCACATTCCAGCCACCGTGTTCCCGCCTATTCAAGTCACTAATAATTCAGTAGCTAATAGTCAGTTTCATTGAGGACAGACGCAAATAAGTTCTTCATTAATACTAAGTGTGACTTGTAAGACCAGAGGTTTATAACAAAATATAGACTGTATGTCTTCCCCAGTATGAGGAATTTGTAGGTGAACTATACTAAAGAATAATAAATCTTTTACTTTTTAAGCACTAAAAATCTAAATTTCTCCCAATATATATTACAATGTGTGTTAGTTAGAACAAACCTACTCCTGTACCAGGTACAAGATTTGAAGTTCATCAGTGGTCACTAGATCTTTGGATTTTCTATGAAATTCTTTGAAGTATTGAACCACACAAAGGAGGTATAGAATACCAAAAAAAAAAAAAAATCTTGTGATTGTAAATATTGTATTCTTTCAATCTACATTTATGCCTCAGCAGTGATTTTTATTAATCTTATCAACTTCTAGTAACTCTAAAAGGCTTGACTTCAAAAATTATAATTTTCAATCAAATATAATGTTACTGATGCATACAGAATGTATTTTGTTGTTGTTTTAATTATGATGATGTAAGCTCATTTATCTTGTTAAATTGTAGCATTAGAAATTATAACCTGCATTCTAATCCACTCCCCAAGCCTGGCATTCTTACTATTTGCTTTGAATTACAGACATCTCCCTGATAAAAGAATATGTATTATCACTAAATGTTTGTAATAACTTGTTGAGTGTGCATTTGATCAAAGTCATTTTTCAAATACCAGGATTCAAACACAACTTCAAAAAGGAAAAGTTTGGTGTTGAAATAAGTTTTTAAAAAAACAAACCTCATAGAAAATCAATAAATATCAATCATTAATTAAGATGTAATTGAAACTAGTGACCTATATTTTTAGTGATTCTGGAAATGGCTAAAGGATACAGCATTATGGAAAATAAATACCAAAACAGGGAGGGACAAGGAATCCCAGCATCTCCTATATAAGTAAAATCCCTAAAATAGCAAGTTTAAATCCTAAAGGGAGAGTTTTAGCTTTAAGTCACTAGGCACAGAAAATGAGAATATGCTCGAATCATTCAGAGGAGTCCATTTAAAGGCATCTTCTTCTGACTGACGTGTGTGGGAGCAATCAGCTGTGGTGCCCTCAGAAACATATGCAGTTTGTAATTGATGGTCTTGTTTGGACTGACTTCTTTCCTTGAAATTAACAAAGTGCAAATTTATTCAGATGGTATGTTTGTTTGATTATGAATCCCTTCAATTCACGAGAGCTCCATTATCAAGGATTTATTTATTGGGGTTTCCCTAAAAATATGGCCACTTTATAAATTTGTTCAGTTTCTTAATCTGGCTTACAAAATCCTCTGCGTCTCAGGCCTCCCTGGTGGCGCAGTGGGTTAAGTCTCAGCCTATGAAGCCATCTGCAGCCACTGCAGCACAAGTTCGATCCCCAGCTGGGGAGATTCCCACATGGCACAGCAGACCTCTCCTGTATTGCCTGCTGCTTCCCTCAGCAGTATACTTCAGTAGATCTGCCTATTCTGCTCCCTACTCTGTCTCTGGTGAATCCTCTCACCAATCCACATCTCTGGCCTACAACCCACATCTTGCATGCATAAATAAATAAATCTTTTTTAAAAAATAAAATAAACACACCCACAAAAAAAAAAAGATCCGGGCCTCCCTGGTGGCGCAGCGGTTGAGCGCTGCACTGTGGAGCTGTCGGCAGCAGCGATGTGAGTTCGATGCCCAGCCTGGGAGAATCCCACATGGTGTGGCAGACCTCTCCTGCCTCGCCCGCTGCTCCCCTCAGCAGTGTATTTCTGATCTGCCTGTTCTGCTCCCCACTCTGTCTCTGGTGAACCCTCTCACCGC
>PVIJ01014377.1:0-41078 GCA_004024925.1 Scalopus aquaticus | reverse complement strand
GGGGAGGGGAAGATAAGGGCACAAAAGGGAATAGTAAAGAATACAAGGGACCATGGAGATGGATCACGGGTGAATTGGTGGTGGGGTACCCAAGGGGAATACAAAATGTAAAAGACATAAATAACAATAAAAAAAAAAAGAAAAAAAAATTTACCAAATTTTAAGTGTACAGAGTTTTGATGAAAATCTACACCTGTGTAATGATCATCCTAAGAGAGACACAGGAAGTTCCTTTGCGCCACCTTCCAGTATTTTCTACTTCCCAGAAACAACCAATAATTCTGATATTAATTACTACAGACAGGTGATTTTGTCATCAGATATAATTCATAGAATGTAATTATATGCAGTATTCTGTTCTATAACCATAATGCAACTTGTGTATCCATGTTCTACATTTGAGTTTTTCCAGTTTTAGACAATTATAAATAGTTGCTATAAACATTTTTGTTTAAGTGTTTTTGAAGAAATAGATTTCATTTCTTCTTGGTAAATTCCGAGGAATGTAATTACCAAGTCATAGAGGAGATATTATCTTGATCTTTATAAATACTGACCCGGTATTCCAAAGTAGTGGTACCATTTCACAGTCACAGTAGCAAATGCAAGAGTTATATGTATTTCATCTCCTTGCCAACATTTGAATGTGTTAGTCTTTTTCATTTTAGTCATTTTAGTAAGCATGACTGTGATCTCATTGTAGTTTTACTTTTAATTTCTCTGATGACTAAAGGTGCTGAGTACTTTTTTATGAGCTAATAGGCCGTTTTTGGATTCTGCATTGTGAAGTCCTATTCAAGTTGTTTCATTTGTTTGTTATTGATTTGCAGGCATTCCTTACATACCCTGGGCATGGGTCCTTTGCTCATACATGTATTACAAGTATTTTCACCCATTCGGTTGTTTGTCTTTTTATTTCTTAACAATATCTTTTGATGAACAGAATTTTACATTTCAATGAGGTCTGATTTAGCATTTTTTTCTTTCATGTTTTGGTCTTCCTGTCAATAATCTTTATCTCCCTATGTGTCAATCTATATGTATATAACCTTAGTTCTTGTAGGTACTTAACACATATCAAATTAATTTTAGTGTGTAGTGTGAGAGAGAGTCTGAGGTTCAATTTTTGTCCATATGGTTAGCCATTTGTTTCAGCACTATTTGGTGAAAAGATTTTCCTTTTCCCAATTAAATTGTGTTGGTACCTTTGTTAATATCAATTTCCACATATTTAGAGTATTTAGAGTCAATACCTGAATTCTGTTTTACTGCAGTGACCAAGTTGTGTTTTTATTTGGGGGATATTGCTATAATGCTGTCTTTATTACTGCATATTTATAGAAAGTCAAAAAACTTAGGTAGTGTGAGCCCTAATTTTATATTGACTTTAAAATTTCACTTTCAAATTACCTTCCACTACTATGGGAAATACAATCAATTTATGTGTAGTGATCCTGTCGTCTTGCATTATGTACTTATTAGCTCCAGTAATTGTTTTGTGTATTCCTTAAGATTTTCTCATGTTAATACCAACTGCATATGTGATTAAAAATAATTTTACTTCCTTTCCTAGACTTATACCTTTAATTTATTTTCCTTATTTTATTACTCTGGCTAGGATCTTTAGTAAAATAAAAAATTTAGTTAATCAAAAGTTTTAAGGATAGATATTCATGCCATGTACTGGGTCTTAGATGGAAAATATTCAGTCTTTCATCATTAAGTATGATTATTACTGCAAATTTTCATAGATGTTCTTTAACATATTGAGGAAGTTTCTGTCTTTTCCACTTTTCAGAGTTTTTAATTATGAATACCTGCTATAGTTTGTTCAAATGCTCTTTCTGCATATATTGAGATCACATTTTTCTCTTATTTTAGTCATATCATGAATTTACACTCAAACGTTGAACTAAACTTCCATTCCTGACATAAACTTCAGTTAGTCATGCAGTATTACCCTTTCTTATGTATTGCTGGACTTTATTTGCTAAAAAATAAAAATATTATTGTGCCCAAATCCACAGAGGCCTGTAATTTTCTTATAACATCTTTTACAAGTTTTGTTAATAGGATTATGCTGGTTTCATAAAATAAGTCAGGAAGTGTTTTGTCCTTCTGTATTTTTTGAAAGGCTTTATGTAGGATAAATAATATTTCCTCCTTAAATTTTTTATAGAACTCTTCAGGGAAACTATTTGGACCTGGATTTTTTCCCTTAAGAATGTTTTGATAACAAATCTTGTTTCTTTAATGCAGACAGAGTTATCCAGATCTTCTATGCATCCTGTTTCAGTTTTGGTAATTTTTTTGTCAGTTATTTTAAGGAATATTTCTATTTCATCAAAGTTGTTGAAATTTTTGGCATGAAGTTTTCATAATGTTCCCTTATCCTTTCAATATCTATACAATAAGTAATGATATGCTTGCCTTCATTACTTATCTTAGTGATTTATATATTTTCATGATCATTCTTACTAGAAACTCACCAATTTTTCAATATTTTCAAATAATCAAGTTTTGCCTTTGAAAATCTTTTTTATTTCTAGCTCATGGATTTTTGCTTTTATTATTTATTTTCCCTTTACTACATTGGGGTTTAATGTGATCATATTTTTCAAATTTTTAAAGTCACTGATTTTAAACCTTACTTCTTTCTAATTGAACAATGAAAACTCCAAAATTTTGTTAAGCTCTTTTTTAATCCATTCCATGAATTTCAATATATTTTTCTTTTATTAATACTTGATTTAAAATATTTAATAATTTTCATCAGGACTTTTTCTTGCATCAGTGTGGTATTTCAAAGTTTGTTGTTCACTTTCCAAATAACTTTTTCTAGATATGTATTTCCAGGTATTTATTATTTTTTAATTTCTAATTTAATTTAAATTATGATCAAGAAACATATTGTATAGTATATCAAAGTTATTTAATGGCCCAGATTATGATCTCCCTTGATAAATTTCTGTTTATAGAAATAAAGAGTGTACATTCTGTAGGTGAAATAATGTTCTATAATTGTCAAACAGGACATGGTGTTTGATGGTGTTTTTAATAACTTGTATATCCTTACTCACTTTCTGTCAAGGTAGTCTATCAAGTACTGGGAGAAGGATTTTAAAAGTTCCAATTGTTATGGATGTCTGTATTTCTCTCTAATTTTCCATCAGTTTCAACATACATGTTTATTACTGATGTCATCATGATATTTTAGCAAAAATCATTGTACATTGTCCTTCTTTATATCTTTTAATGCTTCCTAAAGTCTTCTAATACTAGTGCACTCAATTCAGTCTTCTTATGCTTACCATTTGTATTAATATATCTTTTCATTTATTTAGTCTCAACACACATGTACCTTAATATTTATTTATGGACTGTCTGTAGCTGGATAAATCTTTTAACCCAATCTGTTAATCACTGTTTAGACTATTTATTTTAAATAGAACTACTGCTTTTGTGAATTAAATTTATCACTTCATTACCTGCTTTATAATTTTTTCTTTTTTTTTGTTCCTCTGCTTTCCTTTACTTCCTTTTCAAAAAAATTATTTATTTATGCATACAAGAACTGGGGTATAGGCCAGAGGTGTTGAGTGGTGAGAGGATTCACCAGAGACAGAGCAGGGAGCAGAACAGGCAGACCGAAGTACACTGCTGAGGGGAGCAGTGGGCAAGGCAGAAGAGGTCTGGTGCGCCATGTGGGAATCTCCCTGACAGGGGATCCAACTTGTGCTGCAGTGGCTGCGGATAGCTTCATAGGTTGAAACTTAACCCACTGCACCACCAAGGAGGCCCTGCTTTCCTTTTCTTAAATGGGTTAAATTGGTAACTTATTATTCCATTTAAAACCCACTATTGTATTTTTAGTTGTGCCTTTTCATCTTCAATTTCATCAATGTTCAAGGGATTAGACTACTCCTTTTTTTTAACTTATCACTACTGAGAGTCAATATTGTACCATTTCAGGGAAATGTTAGTCCTACAAAAGTGTCATCTTATTTACCACCTCTCTATAATTTGTAGTAGTTTATATATTTTATATCTACAAATATAGACATATGAAAAATGTTAATTTATGTATTAAATGGTCTAATTTTTGTAAAAAACTGGCAGTATAACAATATTCTTTCATATGCGCTTAGTTACAATTTTTAGAGCTCTTCACTATCATTTTTAAAACCAAGTTCCATTTGATGTTTTTTCCTTTAGATTGAAAAACTTCCTGTCACATATCTTTTAACAGTTCTGCTGTTTATGTGAAAATTCTAAAATTTTTCATAATGGAAGCTATCTTCGTTGTATATAGAATACTGGATGGAGGGCCTCCCTGGTGGCACAGTGGTTAAGCTCTGCATTCTGGAGCTGTCGGCAGTGGTGATGCAAGTTCGAGTCTGGCCAGGGAGATTCCCAAATGGCTGGGGAGATTCCTCCTGCCTCGCCTGCTGCTCCCCTCAGCAGTGTACTTCTGTTGATCTGCCTGTTCTGCTCCCCACTCTGTCTCTGGTGAACCCTCTTGCCGCCCCACACCCCTGGTCTGTACCCCAGCATAAATAAATATATCTTAAAAAAAAAGAATACTGGATTGATAGTTGTTTTTCCTTTTAGTCATTAAAAAATGGCACACAATTTTCTTCTAATTTCCATCATTTATGCTGAGGAGTCAGCTAATATTTATATTTAATTCTTCCTTTATAGGAAATCTATTCCCCACATCCCTCTAATTACTTTCAAAAATTTTCGTTATATCTTTGGTCTATAGAATTTTGAAAACAATGCCTATATGTGATTTTACATGTATATATATATTTTTTTCATCAAATTTTGGACATTTTCAGATATCATTTTATCAAATATTATTTCCTGCCCCATCTCTCATTTGCCAACTCCAATTTATTAAGTTTCTCCAATGAATGAATTAACCTTATTTTAGATATAATAATTTCTTTCTTTTGTTACTTTAAATAACTCCATCTCTGTTCTTTATGTTAGTAAATTTTTGATCTAAGGTACAGTTTACTGCCATGTTTCTAATGATTTGTTTGTTTCAGATATTGTACCTAAACTTTTCAGTTCTTTTCAATAATCACCATATCTCTACTTACTTTCTCATTGATTCCTGCATTGTAACAATGTTTCTCTTTTTAAGTTCTGAATATATATATATAACTTTTGCTTTAAAGTTGTTGTCAACTCATTTCAACATCTGGATCATCTAAGAATCTGTTTCTATTTATTGCTTTTTTTTTGGTTAGAGGTATAATTTTCCTATTTCCATCTCTAGTAATCTACAAATTGCATTTTAACCGTGTGGGTGATACGTTCTAGAGACCCTGGGTCCTGCTGTCTGCCTCCTAAAAGAATTGATTTTTATTTTGGTAGGTAATTAAATTACTGGTTGACCACTTTGACATTGTGGTAGGTTAGTTTTGTTTCATTAGGGTATTTCAGTGTTGCTGTCTTGTTCATTTTTCCTGAATTAATTTCTTAGTCTTGGATCATTATCTGCATGCTTAAGGTGTGATCCGCTTGAATCAGTGAACTTGAAACATTTTGTCTAGTTCTGTCCATCAATCTCATTCTTCAGAAACTTGTCTCAAATTCATCTTCCAGAATGTCTCCTGTTTAATCTGGTACCACCTACTACTTCAAGTGACCAAATGCCCTGGCAAATTGATATAATTATCAATTATTTACTTCATGTCTTGATAATATTCTAGCATATGGAAAACTAGTGAAGAGCCAGCTAATGCCCTTAGCTACAAGCACTTTGCACTTTCATTAGGGGGATTCTTACCCATCACATGGTCACCTAAAGCACAACCTTCATCCAATGTAGCTCACCAATCTTTATGCTTGCATATATTCAAATATGTGATTATTCCATGCAAGCTATTTTTTCAAGAACCAAACTTCCTTCTTATTGATACCTATGCCTTTAACCCTGAGAACTGAGGGTTGATTGGAACTTTATGGCTCCTATCAGGTCCCCATGGTAGAACTCACTCCTTGATGGCTCATCTAAGCTTCCTCTCTCAGCTTGTAATCAACTTAACTTTCAAAGTCTCTTTTGTACACATTAGGTAATATTTGTCCTCTCTATTCTCAGGGGACTGTGGTCACTGCCCAGCTAGGAAGCCCTACCCTTCATTATTCAGCAACAGCTTGAAGAGTATTCTAATTCTAACCTTCCGCCCTCTGACAGACCAGCTGCATCAAAGGCTATGCTCCTTTGTTTGCTTTTTTTTCCCCTGAAGTAGAATCACCATTTCAAACTAAGTCATCCATTATAAAAGTAAGGACTCTCAGGTCTAAATTTTCAAATTTTGTGAACCACAGCAACTCTAAACTGGATAATGCCTTATGTGAGAGTCAGGACTGATGTGCTCCCTTTTTCTCTGCCCCTCTGGATCCCTGCATGCTGTTCAGGGGAAGTTGCTGGCTTTTCAACTGACAGTTTGGAAATGAAGGCATTTTTCTTTTAGGGAGAATAGTACTTCAGTGATTCAAACAACGAGCCTTGTGATCAAAATAATTCATAAAGGAAAAGATTTATGAAGTGATTTCACTAGCACACAGTGCATTTTTTAAACTTTGTTTTTTAAATAAATCTGTCAGTACACAAGCCAAGACAACACATCTGAATGCAATATCGGTGGACACACCCTGAATCTCTTCTCCTTTGCTTGTCCAAGGCTGTGGCAGAAAAGAAAAATGCTTCTCTTTGTCTTTTTTTATTTAATATAAGTTTAATTTTTTAAAAAATGCTATTCTATGAAAGGAATTTTTAAAAGTGTGTATACTATTATTTCCTACACAAAACTTGCCTTTAAAAATGCATTTTCCATCGTCTACTTGTGCTTGTTTAAGAAAATAAAAATACATCAAGAAGTTCAACTTATAATGAATCCCTCTGGCATAAGGAAGCCTGTTCTAATCTCCCTTTATCAGGTTTGAGTGATAGTTCTGCTCAATGAGTATTGACAGGGCCGTCCTGTTTCTCAGGCTTTCGTTTCCCTCAGTTGGAGAAGGATACAGTGCATTTTCACATTCTCAAAGTCTGCAGTTGTTTTTATATAAGAAGCAATTTGCTTGGGTCACGTCAGGTCGAATGGGATGCCTGCCCAGCTCTTGGTTTTAAAGGAAAAACATACAGAAAGACACAAAAACACAGCAGTTTCCTTCATTAAATTCCACTCTACCTGCCATGGGCTTCTAGCCACAATGGAATTTCCCACCCTGGCCTAGCCTAGCCTAACTTTTATTTTTAGGGATTTTTTTTTTCTCCTTAAATCTTATGAGCTTTCTTTCAAGTGAGATTTGAGGTGAGGATTATTAAATGACAGAGCAACTGCATGGTCTAAGAAGAATCAGACATAAGACACAAATGCCTGGTGACTGTCCATGATATTGTTGGATAACCTTGACCTCAATAAGAGTCTTTCAAAAATCTAATCATAATCAGCATAAAACAGGTAATGTCATTAAAATCAAAACCTAAATCATGAAGAGTTGTTTTAGTAATATTATGTACTTCTACACTTAATTCCACTGCATTGAATAGAGAGAATCTAAGAAAAAAGGAGAAAAGTAAAACAAGGAAAGAAAAACACAGGAAAGAGTGTGTGTGTGGGAGAGAGAGTGGAGAGACTGAGAGAGTGAGAGAGTGAGAGAGTGAGAGAGAGAGAGAGAGAGAGAGAGAGAGAGAGAGAGGAGAGGGGAGAGCAGACTCTTTTGGACCATTCTCTCCTAAAAAACCATTTATGTCTTTGCCCATAGCCTTGGGCAATTGATTTAATCAGGATTGTTCATGTGGATTATCTAAACTATGAAAAGAAACAGGGAGAACTTCCAGACTGGGACTGCTGCAAAATATTTGGTTTGGGGCCTGGAGCAAGGCAGATTGTTCACATTGTACTCAGGGTCCTAAGGAAAGTGGCTCAATGCCTCTATCATTCTTTGTCCCTTTGATCTGCCTCACCATTTGGTGTCTCTTGACATTATGAAAATGACCCAGCCTAGTTAGCTGATTTATAGTCTAGGGATTAAAAAAAGGAAAGAAAAAAAAAAAAAAAGGACGGGTCTGGAAAGAAGGAATGAAGGAGGAAAATGTACCTTCTATCTTTGCTCAGTAAAAATAAAGATGAAAAGATTTTATCTGGATTGATTTGAACCCCACTCCCCCTAGATTTAGCAACAGCCTTGTCAAAGCCGAATTGAAGCCTTATCTCAACAAATTCTTTTTAAAACATATAAGGTTGGCCCTCTCATTCATTATTTTCAAGCTGGATTTTTCATACTATTCTTTCAAATGGTGAAATTTATTTTGCAGGCATGTCATTGTTTTTAGCATTGTTCTCCTTTACCTATTTCAACTCCTTATCTTCAAACCCCCAATTTTGTGTTAAAGATGATTGCTAATGCAGGCTTTCCTTTAGCATCACAGCAGATTTACAAACCAAAGATTAGTTTATTCTACCTGGCTTCCAAAACTGTTTGCTGCTTGAAACCATTTCATGAGTTTGTCTATGCATGTGCATACACAAAAAATATGTTTATAATATGAATTTGGAAACACATGGAACAAAGCCTTTAGAGGCCAAAATCACTGCCACAGGTTTTACGGACGATCCCCTTGCATATGCTATTTTACATTAACTTCATCTTAGATCTTAGAATTTTGCTTCTTAAATGGATATCATTTTCCTCCTGTAAAACCAAGTGGTTTACCCTGGCATTTAACAGTAACTTAGTGATTTTAGAGCTTTTTCTAACTGTAAAGTAAATGTTCATGAGACTCGTGAACTTGTATCTAGACAATTAATCTGAACATTTTAGCAGTTCCCTGAGGCTGTATATGGTCTCTCACAATCCCTTGCAAAACCTGAGATTTTGAACTTCTGGCTAGTTTGTGGTTGTGCTGCCCAGGAGTAAAGCACAATAATTACTCATGGTGACTCCCCTCCAGCACACGGTGAAGTAGAGCACAAGGAAACCTTCACTACACTTTAGGCAAAACATTAAGATTAATGTTGAAAACCAAGGAACTCAGAGCCTGTGCATATACCCACCTCAAGAAGAAGAAAATTGAACAATATTGGAGTTTAAAAACAAAAGTAGTACTGTGTCAATATGTCATTAGGCAGCCAATTATTCCAGCAAAAGTAACCAAAGGGCAGCTTCAGCACAAATGCAGACATTTTTGTGTACAATTATTGAAGCACTAGTTGAATTAGATACATAGGAAACAGTAACACAAGTCTATTACTCACCCATTCCCCAACACACATGCACATGCATACACACACACACACACACACACACACGCACTACTAGATTAAACCAATGGATATGGTGTATCTGTGAGTCACTAAGCCAATGTATATATATACACTGTAGAAGAATGAAAGTGAGAAGCTGAGCCAGGAGTGTTTTTGTGTAATGTCTCAAGAATATAAACAGACTTAGAAAAAGTTAAAGGAAAACAGACAGTGGTGAGCACAGAAGACTGTTAGGATTCTTTAGGAAGTGGTCTAATTGAACTAATTTTGCTTAACACATTTAAAAATGACTTGATTGTGCCAGCATCTCTCACTCTGTCTAGCATATAGCTAGCCATGGAGTGAGCAATAAATTATCTGAGTATGTGGATGGAGTTAAACTTTCCTGAGCAGGGAAAGCTAGGCTATGTGCACAGTATTTGTCAGGTGTGCAGAAAGTTGACACTATGAACATGGGCAACTGAAATATTTAACCATCTGAAAAGGATTGTTTTAAGTCTTAACCAGGAAAGAACTTGAAGGCTATTGGGCATTTTCAGGTAAAAAGATTTTCACAATTTTGACTGTTATTAAGAGAGGTAATGAAAATAAAATTTATACCTCCTTGTATTAAAACCTCCACAATATATAACGCCATTTACTCAGAGTACCATGTTCTTATGACACAACAGTCTGGACGGGCTGACACAAGGTTGTTATTAAAGAATTCAAACTAAATAAAAATAATGTTAAGCTAGTAGGGAATAAATTATTTTGTAATATTATAACAATTCATCAGCTACAAAAAATGTGCAAAAACATAGCATCCTCCTAATGTTAAATTTTCCTCACACTCTGAGCTTGTAGGAACTAGTGACCTTGTAGCTTTTCGTGTTTGCATTCACCTAGCCTTTCAACAAATTTTTGTTGAGTACCCTCTCAGCTGTACCAGTCTGTTAAGAACAGAGTGGATCCTTTCGTTACCATCACTGTCCTAAGTGAACCCCTCACATCCTTTGTCCTTGTATTCTCTGATTTTTATTGATTTATCTTGATTGCACATCTGGATCCCTGTTCCTAATCCTTTCCCACCTAAATTTCTTGATTTCTTTCCCTTCATTCCACATCTATCTTCCTATGAGGAGCCAAGACACTGTGCAGTTCTTAGCAGTGGTCACAGTGCTGTCTAGAATGGAGATCCACAAACCCCAAGTACACTGACTTGTTGGTGAGATATAATGTATTTTCCACAGTTAAGAAATAATTTGGTTTCCTATGCCTCAGTATAAGTATTACATGTTAACTACAGTTCTGCTGTTAAAAAGCACAGTAGCTAGCTGCTCACCTACATCAGTTACTAAATGCTATCATGATAAATTTCTAAAAAGCCTGTTAGACTTTCTCTTTATGAGTTGCCTATTTCCTCTGAATACAGTTAATTTACCTTTCCTAGTGAGATGCAAATACAAAAAAATAAGAGAGGCCCATCAAGATAATTTTAAAAAACAAGTAGAAGACAATAAAAGCTGCAACATATTCTAGGTTGCAGATGAAAAGTGTAAAAGAATAAAGTGAAAAGTTCGCTATTTTTTAAGCTGGATCAAAATTTCCCTTTTAAGCTGTTATAATGGCTCCAAAATGTGTATCAAAATAACTTCACTAGGCTCATGAGGATTGACCTTGATAAGTATGGTACTACTGCAAGCAAAATAATTTTTAATATATTTATTAATATATTTAATTTATAAATAAAATTTCATCATTTCTGAAACAGTGGGTTGAATCGACTTATTCAAATATCAACCAAATGTGATCTAATTGCAGGCTTCAGTGTTTAAACACATTTTGGAAGAAATGATTCAATCTTTACTTTTCAAATTGTCTACCCTTCTATTTTTCTTCTGACACAGATTTATGTATACCTAACTTCCAGCCAAAAGTTAGAAAGCTCATGAAACACCACTTGGGCATTATTTTTTAAAAAGTACAAGTAAATCAAAAGAGGAGACAGAAGTGTTTTGTGGATACCATCAAGTTATAAATTAACAACTAAATGCATTTATCTGATGACTATCACATATGTTTAGAAAATTATAAGTGCAAGGATGCTTTTTCAAATATAGTATTCCAGACCTAAGAAAGTTTTCAGAGGCTACAGTATAGGAAAAAAAAGATACTTAAAAACTCATACTTAAAAAAAATAATGCCATATGATTTGTTTATCATCTAAGTGCTTGTGTTTTCTGGGAAAAGTATTAATGACAGAGGTAGCCATTATCTGATAGTTAATGAAGAAGACTGGAAATCATCTGCTGTCAGCCATGCATACTCAGGAACAACATAATATTTTCTCCATCCTCAAATGGGAAAGGAGGATGATAAAAAAATTTGAGGCTCTGAAAAAATTGAGATATTCTATGAACATTTTGCAGGTGCTATGTATTTTAAAAATAGCATAATACAATTATAACATAGCTGATTATTAAATATGTAACCCTTTCAGTTCATTCTCCTACTTTAAATCTGAAGGGTCAATTATTTTCTTAATTTATTCTTTTGAATAAATTTCCATTTTAGAGGTATTTAAAACCTAGCCCATGAGTTTTCCTTTCAATTCTAACTTTAGAAGACCATAAACTGTGGAATATTGACTAATTTGGAAATAGCATCTATCTCCTTCTGTGTGACTTTGAGCAAGCTCTGAACTTCTCAGTATCCTACTTCGCTCATCTGTGAGAGTGACATTAATAATAATACTTATCTTCAGTTACTATGAGGATCAATGCGCTTCATATAGTCAATTTTAAGTTGCTTTTTCTACCTCCTTGGAGGAGGTTGAAATCAAATTACTAAGCAAAGTTTTACCCTCTTGGACAATTAATGTAATATAAACATTTTACCTCTGGGTTCAGACATGCTCAAATCAGTAGAGCAAAGCCCAGTTTGTTTCACTGCCTTCTTTCTGCCTTAAAACAAAATGGATTTAGTCATAAGTTTTAGTTTTCATTAGATCTTTTCTTAGCTGCATGCTACTAAGGATAAAATTTCAACTATTAAACTATTTGAACCAGGTGAATTTTGAGTGAGGAAATTTATTACGTCAATAGCAGCATGGTTTGCCTTTTAGAAAGGTCATTATATAACAAGGATACCAACAAGCAAATACATAAGTATAAAATACACATCTATGCAGAATATTAGAACTCTTTCTCTACCATGTAAGTCATTAAAGGAAACTCTGAGTCCTGCCTATGTGATCTGACATTTAAAATAGAACATATCACAGTTCTTTGGAAGAAATTCACAGTTGAGAACTACTAAGTTTCTCAAAATTAGATTTATTCCATTAAAAACAAATGACAAAACCAACTGAATGAACTATAGAAAAATATGTATTAGTGTATATAATATGTTATATAGGATATAATATTTGTATATAGTTTATACTGCTAGGACAGTAAATTGTAGCTTAGTGAACAATACCATACCTAGAGAAAATCAACAATGTCTGAAGATCATTTTTTTGATTATCATACTTGAGGGGTGCTATAGGCATTTAGTTGATTAGAGGCCAGAAATACTGCTAGTTGTCCTGCCCTGCAGAATAGCAACCATCTGTGACCCCACAAAGAGTTATCTGGTCCAGAATGGCAATGGTGCTGCTATTGAAAAACCCCGTGATAATTGATATACCAGAGACACTGCTCTCAAACCATCTTTCAGATACTTAGTCCACAGAACAGTGTAACAGTTGAAGACTAGATCTGAAAGGAACATAATATCAAATATATACCTGACAAATATGGATATAGTGCTGATGAAAGGATAAATTAAGCACTTGTTTGGCAGCTAACTATGCCAAATATTACAAACCAACAATTTTACATTACTGTGTCAACCAGACTAATAGCTTTCTTTAATTCCAATGAGTCTAAAAATATGAAGTTATGGACTAAACAGAATTATCTTACCAGAGATTTAAAAAAATTATTTATAAAATGTAGTAAACACAGCAAAAAGAAAAGATAGCTCAACATGAGTTCTGAAAAGTTATATGTAATTTTTTGAGGACAGATTTTTTTTTTTTTTACTATACATAGTAGTTTCAAAAAGTATCACAAACATTCATTTTGCAGATCATTAGAACATTAGACTTCTAACTCTATTCTTGGAAGACAAATCAAGTTAAAACTAAGAGAAACTTTTTTTCCCCCCAAGAGTCATTGTCAGCTAAGGAAACACGAGATCTAAGGGAGGTGTGAAAATTATTTTTTAAATAAACCACAACTGTTCTGCAAACATTTAACTCAATACCATGACCTCTCTAGAGAACACTGATTACATGTGAAAGAATAAATATAAATGAAATTTGAAAATGAAGAAAATATGTGAAAATTCAAACATGTGATATGTTATTTTTTAAGTGTTTCCTGTGAAAGGCAACATACATTTTTCAAATAAAAGGGATGCTTGAAATTGACAGGTGAGCATTTGAACGTGTGTGATGTCGCATGGCTTTACTCTCCTCTATCATTACCCTCCTGGTTTTGAAATTTTATTGTGGTTAGGGCATGCAGGAGTTAATATGTATTGAGGACCTCAGAAAAAATGACTTTCATTTCTTCCCCCTTAGAACTACTAGCAGTTGATTTTGAGGTAGGCACTTCTGATGAGGAAAGAAGAGGTGAAATAACTGAGTTAGCCACATACAGAATGGAAACAGTAATTTCTGAGTTGCCAGTATATCTTTCTCTCCCTTTTCCATTTTAATTTCTAGATTTAAATTCAAAGCATTTGATATTTCCATTTTTAAGACAAGTTCTTTTAGAGACAGAGGAGGGGAAGATGAAGATGGTTTTAGGTTTTCATAGCAGCTCAACTCAAAACTATTGAGTATCTTCTACCAAGAGACAACACTAAAACATATTTCTAGAATAAGACAATGAGATCAGGGGGGAAAGGAAAGAAACAGGAATGTTTTGGCAATGTGAAAGATTCAGAAAAAAATCTAATTTCTGCTCTCAAGATACTTATAATCTTGTTTGACATATTAATCCACTTAAAATAACTGAAGAACAATAAGAAACAGAATAATTAAGAGTAAAATGGGTGGTAAAGCAAAATGCTGTGGGGAAGCCATGTCACTGACATCTTTTCCAACCCAGAGATAGGAGGCAAAGGGTCAAAATGCAACCTACTCTAGTTTCTGATACTAGTTTCATATTACAGCTATAATCGCATTACAAAGTTTTCAAGCAACTGTTGACATTTTTTGATGCCCTGTATTTTGTCCCAAATATTGCTTGAAATACCAGGCAACATGCAGAATATCTGCTTAAAATGGTATTTGTGCATGAAGTTAGGGTTAGCCTGAACAGAGCTGAACACTGCATGGGGAACCAGGTAGTTGGATTGCTTATAAGTAGGTCTGCATCATTTTTACAGTGTTTCATTACTTTTACCATAAAGACTAGACTTCTAAAGAACAGCATTATTCTCATGAAACAAAAATATTTATTAAGAACACCTCTGTAAAGGCTTAAATGGGACGTACAGAGGATGATTTACTATGAATTTCATGGTACTTACACTTCAAGGCCCCTACTTAACATGACTACATCCAAGGCCCTCTACTAAATTTGTAATGACAATTTTGTATACTTTTTCATAAAGAGAGTCCCCCAAATAGTTTGTTTTGGGCAAAATCATGATCTATCCTGGGTATAGAATAATTAAGGGTCCTGAAATGTCAATTCTGAAAAGGGTAGATGGGTATCTCGTACTTTTGCCAGGATATTACCTACATTACAGTAGCCGAATGTATAGCTTCTATTGTTGCTGCTCTGCACCCCTGCCAAAGAATAAATGCCCTCTCGCCTCACTGTTACACAAGGTTAGTAGACTCTTCTAAATAAAACTGCCTGGTCAAAAACCAGGAATAATTAAAGTAGTTTTTTTAGATGAAAAATTCAGAAGCAGAAGATAATTTCTAAGAATAAAAAGGTATAACAGAGAGACTCATAACTTTTTTCACTGCAACAGCAATAATTATTATTCATAGCTGAGGGATGCATATGAGAGAAGGAAGGACATGGAAATTCTCTCAATACAATTTACAGTAGTATGTACTGAAAAGTGTGGTGAGTTTATGCAGAGTGTGGGAATTTTTACCGCGAATAACACTCCGTGTCTGTTTTTCTGGTTTCTGAAAACCCCAAATAAATCCCACAAGCACCTCTAAACCCCACCATGGAATTCTGACACTTCTGAGTAAGAAGTTCAGAACAAAATAAAACTTTGAATGCACTATGTCTGTCTGCAGTTTTTCCTATAATGCCTTGTCCCAGTTTTTGAAGAAAACGGAATAAAAATTAATTCAAGAAAAAATGAATGAAATTACTCTAAATGGAATACTAAATTGAAAAATAATAGTTAAATTGTTCATAACCATTTCCTGTTAGATTTTTCTCTCTCTCTTAGAAATGGAGTAAGACTGCTTCAAATAAAAAATGTAAAACTCATCCCGTCCCATAAAGGGCCCACTCACGTAAACAGGAAGCTTATTAAAAGAGCTTTTCTTGGATTCCTGGCAAGGCCCACTTTTTATTTTGGTGGCAGCACCTATTAAGGAGAGAACTTTTTTGTGGGCAGGGTGAAAAATGAAATACTGTAAAGCCATCAGGCACCCACTGGATTTTACTTAATTGAATGACTTGTGGGCAAGTGGGAAGCAGGTAGCTCTGAGATCAAGGAACAGTTTTCGGGCTAGTTCTGATCTATTGAGGATGGCTCTCTCTCACCAGGCATCACAGAGTTACTCGAGGTTCCAAAGGAGCCAGTCCATGTCAGTCCATAAAAGTGCAAAATGCTTCACACGCACATCAACTATTCTCTCATTTTCTTTAAGTTGAAATCCTGTTTTTTGCTCGTTTGTTTCCCTGCCTTCCCTTTCCAGGAAGCACAGTAGCAGAGTGAAGAGCATAGATTTTAGAATTTGCAAACGTGGTTTCTAGACCAGGCTCTGCCGAATACTGTGATGTGCTGCTTTCCTGGACCATCGTTTTCTGGTATGCAGCATGGTGGCTAACAATTCTTCCTTGCTCAGCTCAGGTTTCTCAAAGCATGGGTAAACATCACCTGCCTTGAAATCATTTGGGATGAAAATATATTTTCCAGAGCTCCTTTCTGATCTATTAAAGGAGACTCTCTGTGAGCTAGAAAACCTTGAAATCTGCTTTTCAAACCTACTTCCCAAAAGATTTTTGTGTACACTAAAGTTTTAGGACCAGATTCTAACTTGTCTCAGAGTCAGAATTAAATTAAACCAATTAAGTGAAACTTATCTGTGAACTGCAACTCAAGACATACAAGCTTAGTTGTTCTCATTAGTTGTTATTTTCTAGGGAAGCGCAAAGCACCAAAGCAAGGACATAGGGCCATTTTCCCAAAGATCTTGCTTCCAGCAAGCCATTCCCTATCGTACCAATAGCAACCCACTTTAGCTTCAGTTAGGCAAGCTAAGTTCACTGGGGGCTGGGGGAGCAAAGCTGAGAGCTGTGACACAGGCGGGGCTTCTGCAGAATTTCATTTATGTGACTATACCTACCCCACAGGGCGATATAAGGATTAATTCCTATTTGGTAATTTACTGTGTGTTAAATGCCTCGAGCCCCTTGGAGGAAAGTGCTATATAAATGTAAAATAATAATTATAATAATAATAACCTAGACTATTTAACTGATCAGTGAATTAGCCAGAAGATTTAGGCTGCCAAGGGACAAGGCTGAAACCATTATAAGTAGGAACACTTTACATCATCATATCTCATAACTGTTATCACAGAAAAGGGAAACAAAGGGTGAAAATGAAGATAAATCCATGTTCTCCATAGATTTAAATGACAGGTTCACTAGTAATGTTTCCTGAAAGCCAGGAAATGCAAAAATGACAGCCACAGTGTAATTCTCAGGTACACACCCTGAGGTTTTACGCACTTTAGTCTTTCATTTGTATAGAAAATATCTCATCAGGACAACATGTAAAATTTAGCACTTGACTATGCTTTTGCTTAGTGAAAATGTGTTCATAATTCACCCCAATTGGTAGGTAATGGTTTTTCTATTGGGAAAGTATTGATGCTATTCCGTGAAGTTCCAGGTGGTATCTGAACAAGAGGTTTACAATCAATTTGACTCTGAATGTACCTAAGAAAACTAAGGTATACTTCAGTATCTGAATTTAGGAAACTGAAATTTATAGGAGATATCTTTTCTTCCCAGGGAAATAATTCAGTATGCAAACTTACATGATCTCAACTGCCCACCGTTCTTACATTACTTGTTTTACTTATTAGATTCATGAAGACCCTTCCATTAAAAGCTCTAGGGGCTGAACCCAGAACTTTCATATACTGAACATGAATCACTTCTTAAACTACAGAAAGCAAGAGAAAAGGCTATAGAAATCTTAACGGGCAAGCTTCAGATGCTCAAAAGCAATTGTTGAGTTTCTCTACTTAGTTATGCATCATTCAAAACACTTTCTAAATCAGGCAAGAAAGGTTCTTTTGTGAACAACAGGCTTTGGGGTCTTGGACAAGTTTTAATTCTAGTTGTTTTATAATTCACACAGCTTCGATGTGTATGTAAAGAGGCACTGTACTTCCACGCAGTAAAGTTTGCAGTTGAGTATTTTGAAAGGCAAAGGAAGAAAGCAAGGAGGGGAATAAGCATGTGGTAACTCGCTCTATTTTTAATTATTAATTCTTAACCTCAAAGATTTACATTTTTTGAAAACACAACACTGAGTGAGTAAAACAGGTATAGACTAAGGTAAATGTGTTCCAGAAAATAAAGTTAATCATTTTAACTCAAATTATCTTATGAATACCGAAATTAAGATTTCTCTGACTATAAGGTAGGGATAGAAAGAAAAAGAAAGGAAGACAGACAGACAGAACAAAAGAAAAAGAAAAAGTCAAAAATCAATAGCTAGAGTCACAACTGATTTTCTTTGCATGGGATAGTAACTATTAGAAATGTCTTTTGATTTATAAAGTTGTGTGATACCTAATACCCAACATTGCAAGATAATCCAAAAGTGATGTGTTAAAATACACACATTCATAAACACACACACCCCCCTCAAAAAATACGGGTGTTCTGGTACAGCTTTCTGGCTTCAAATGGCCTCTGGAGAAGACAGAAGAAAATCAGTGTCTGATATACTGCTTCTGTGGGGTCACCAGCAGAGAACAAATCCATCAAGTGCTGCCAATAATTATTCCTATTACAAAGGCTTTTAAAATTCATCTTTCTTTGATACATATTTTTTTCTTCTAGTATAGCTAATATGGTAGCCAATGCCCTGGCCTCCTAGCCACACGGAAACTTCTTGTTCTTGCATCACAAACCCAGTTGTACTTATCAAAATGGAAAAACTGACAGCATTGTCTGAAAGACACAGCTTGGGATAATTGCTCCTTGTAGTTCCCCTGTCAATGAATATTATCATATTCTTCTCACGAATAAGGTTACTGTACTTTTTTTTTTTGGATTTCTACACACTTAGCTACTAAGCACATTACTGTTCCTTTAATGAAATGGACTAAACGTGACAGTGTGAGCTGTGGTTTAGCATTCTCAAGATTCTATTTTGAAGTCTCTGTGTGCATATTTTTAAAAATAATCTTTATGTGTCCAGTAGAGGTAAAAATAACAATAACTTTTAGTTGATGTTAATGTTTTCTGAAGGAGGCTGAGAGATATCAATGGACAGGCACAAAGCAAAATAAAAAAGACACATGAAACTAGCAAATATACTCTCTTACTAAATGTCTTTCACCTAAAATGTACAATGGAATCCTGTGAAATAATGTGTTTCTTTGCCCCATCATGCTAAGCTAAAGCATAGCTGTTGGGTTGAAAGTCAAAAAACCATGTTTTGAGTCTTCTAATAATTTCACAGCTTCTCCTTACATTTTAAATGCTAACTCATTAAGAAGGAAAAATTTCAAAGTATTTCAGTGATTAATAACAATGGCAGCAGCAGGAATAACAACAACATCAATATCAGCTAACATTCACTGAATTCTTCAATGTTCTGGACTCCAAAACCTTGACTCATTAAATCTTTATAGCATCTCCACCAGTTAGTACTACTAGCACTCCCATTTGATAGATGAGGAAATACAGGCATAGAGATTAAATATTTGCCCAAGATCACACAGGAAGTAAGTAGAGGAGTGAAGATTCAAATGTAGGGAGCCAGACCCTGCTCACAATGAACATTTTGGTTCCATGAAGTAGAAATTGCTCTTTACCTCCCCTGACATTCTTCCCTAACTGACCAGCTCTCAGTGCTTAATTTCCTTTCTAAACATTTATATACTTGTTTGCACATAGCCTGTATTGAATAACATAGTAGTTAAAAGCTCAAGGTGTGGAATGGAGAATGAAAATTTAGACCCAGATATCAGCAGGACTAAACTATATGGATATCTGTGCCTCAGTTTCCTCCTGTGTAAAGCAGGAACAATACCAACTTCATACAGTTTCTATGAGAGTTAAATGGGTTAACGCATACTAGAGCTCAGTGGAGCATCAAGAGCTACACTTGAAGTTCATTATTGCTGATTTTTACCTCTTAATACATATCCCTTTCCTTAATGATATTGTATTTCTTTTCAGATAGGTTATCAGGATAAATCCTCACTGTTTTTTGTTGGGTTTACCAGATGCTTAATATATGTTGTTGAACTCTTAGATGTTCAACTCTTAGGCACCACTAAAATAAATATGCATTAACTCATTATATCTTCCTAACAATACAATTAGGTAATATGTTTATTTATAATAACTAATATAATACACATAACCAATATGTAAAATTCAGAGAGCACTGTGTTCCAGGAACTGGGCCAAGTGCATTATGGCATCATCTCAGGTAATTCTCCCCATAGTCCTTTGAACTAAAGATTTTCAAAATCTTCACACAGGAGGAAACTGAGGCTCACAGAGATCATACAACTATATGTTCAAGAATGTAAACCTTTAACCACTACCCTATACTATACCTACTAAAGAATGAATTTGAGGTAGTTGTTCAATAAATATTTGTTCTTGATGATGAATCAATTGGGTACTTATTTCTGTTACCAGAAATTTGTGTCTATGGCAAATAAATGTGACCAGCCAATATCGTTCATTCATTAGTTAACTTTTGAAAAATGATTATTATGTGCCAGGTACATACCATATAATGGCATTAAAAATACAATTCATCTAAAATTTTCTCATCAAAAGCAATTAAGATTTAATGTCATTTCATGTACCATTATTTTCTATGTCTACTCATATAAAAATCAAACTTCTCTCCCTGCCCACTCTTTCTGATTCCTTCTTTTAAACCCATGTTTCACAGCATTAAATTTATACAGATTTTGCCCATAAGAAGCTTATATGTCAAGGTAAGGAAATTTTTAAATTATATTTACTCTTCATTTTGAGAATATTTCTTTTTCATATCTGACAAAGACTTTGAGGTGATTAAAGAAAGGCAGAGCAACCTAATTAAAAAAATTCTTTCATTTACAATCTTTTGTCTGTAATATTCTCATAATAGCTTAGAAATTTTAAAAGAAGGTTGAGCTGTTTTTCATCTTTCAGATTTCATTTTTTTCTTCACATGTTTAGATTCCCATTAAAATCAACAAACAAGAAAGTAAGAATATATCCCACTTAAAAAATACACTCTTCATTGGTGCCTTGGCAGTATCAACTAATAATCATCATCACTCTGAAACAGTTTAGTTTTTTTTTTTTTAACTAAAAGAGTTGAAAAACCATACATATAGAACTCAAAGCCAAATGTGTATCTTAAAGAAAGAAAAAGTATAAGGGCAACAAGAGATCATAACCATTGCTTAACAAACTCTCCAATCAGCTAGAAGATTCTGTCTATTTTTTTGCCTCCCTGTTGAAGGTATAAGTAGCATTCTGTTTGTGATTTTAAACAATATCTACTTAAGGGCTGGAAGTGAATAATTCTAAAGTCAAAAGTCTTCAGGTATACTTTGCAGGATCATTATTTCTTATGTATGACTAAGATGTATGAGCTGACAATTTCAAAAGAAGTAACTTTAATAAAAGGAAGCTCTCTTAAGATTCTGTCATTAAATGGTTCAATTATGCAGAAATTATATAAAATATAAATTCAAAAAAGAGTATTTGATATTTATCTAGAGAGCAAGAGCCTAAGAATGACCTCAGAAAGCTAATACAGTTCATTAATTTATTAAAGATATGTTTATTGTACACCTCCTATATGCTAGACATTAAAATAGACAATGAAAATACAAAGAGTAATCAACTTGATTTGAAAAATAAATGCAGTGGGTGTAGGCGAGAGAGAACAGACATGAGATAATAAAGTGATTATAAACCTAGCTGCCAGGGGCTGAGGGCCTATCATGTGTAGAGGCAATGTACTAGGCACTTTATATGAACCACTTCACATCAGTCCTGAAAGAGAGAGAGCATAATCTCATAGAGACAACTAAAGGGCTGATTGATTATAATAGGTTTCGTAATGACATACAAATAGGTTATATTTTATTTCATAAGTAATGAGGGAATATTTTAAGTTGAGTAATGATATGACTAAATTTCTGTTTTGGAAAGGTAACTTTGGTGGTCCATTTAAAATAAAATACCAATTTACATTGGCTGAAATGTTCACCACTGAAGGATATATTTTTTAGAGCAGAACTGTGTCATTTTTCTGACTGATCCAAAATTCATCACTACTAGAACTGAATATGAATTAAGTTATATCTGGTTTTTGAAAACATAGACTGGATGTTACTATTTATTTTTAAAAGACACCTTTAGTGATCCTTATTAACTTACCAATAGAACATCATTCTGAGATAGCCACGATCTTCTAAAAACTGTACAATCTCATCTCCCACTAAATTCCATAATGCCCTAATAATGTCTTGCCATATTAGTCTCTTCACCATTCCTGAAATACAACAGATTGCACCATGGCTTCATGACTCAGTTCTCCTGATGTTCCATCAATCTTGATTTCTTTATTCCTTTTCTGTATCAAGTGAAAACCTCATTCTCCAACATTGCTTAAAAGATCACTTCCTTTCTAAAGCTTTTCTTTTCACTTACCTTAGAATCAACCACTTTCTCTAGTTTCCCATGCACTTTGCCTATTATTTTATAACAGCATCATTTTCATTAATTTTATATTGAAATGCCTTCTTTCCAAGTCTCTCTCCTAAAATCTAGATGTCTGTGGCCATTGGATTTTACTCATTCATATAAGTTTTACAAAGAAGGAAAAGAAGCACAGTGTAGTGATATATTTGGCCAAGTAATGATGTTCAAATACTATCCTGTCATAACCAGTACTCAATAATTGTTAGAGTTAGATGCATTAATAGCATCATTTGTTCATTCACACAGCCACTTTTTCATTTATTAAATAAATTTTATATGCTTATCGAGGATGTAAAAGCTGCTTTATAATAATATTTTCTGTTCATTTGGATATATCTTTTACAAATCAACGGGCTAAGAAAGTCTCTCTCTAAAATTCTATTATATGATAAAATTACTGTTACTGAATCAAACAAACAAAGGGTGTATCCAAAAAGTACATAGCATGCTGGAATCAGGAAAACTGGTGAATTATTATAGAAAACTAAGAAATGTACTAGTTTACTATTTAACATAACTGTCTCCATATAGTGTATAGATATTTATTTGCGATCATACTAATGTGTGGGTGCTTATGGTACTGGAAAAGCATATGAATTACTACCTAGAGATAATAGTTAAAACAATTTCATAGCAATACATGGGTGCAAAGGCTGATATTTACAAAGCTACTTGTTATTCTGGTAATTTAGTAGACTTCAAACAAATAGTATCTCATTTAAATCTTCATAACACCACCAAGGTGGCTGGCATTTATCCATTTAAAATAAAAACGTAACTAAATGTGAGACTCTTAACTAAATTTTCCCACAAAATTAAGAGGTCAGAGAGCCAGATTAAAAGCTTACAAAGCTTTGTTTCCCCATTTTTAAAATTATTATTTTGCTCTTAGCACATACTTCTTTAATGAATGCTGAAACCAATGTGGATTTATTATTCAATGGAGTGGGACTTTAGGCATTGAAAGAAACGAACAACAAATATTTGTTACTTATTCATGTTCTAACGCTTTGGATATATTCACTAATTTCTTACATTTTTTTTGAGGTGTTATTGTTATCACTTGGTTGTATAGAAAATGAACCAAAGAGAAGACAGTAAGTTTTCCCAAAGATTCAAACATAGTAAGCCACTCTCTAGTCAGACTTTCCTGCCTACAGTCCACAGAATTCAACATTAAGCTGCCTCAGTAGGCTGAAACATTATTAAATGAGATGGGTTAAATAAAGTTCTAAGCAAAAGACATGGTACAGGGTAAGTCTTTCATAAATGTTAATTATTTTCTTCAATCTCTAATACTCTATAATTGTAATAATGATAACTGTTTTTATTTTCAAAGTATATTTTTCTTAAAGACTTTACAATATATGATTTTATAAATACAGGATAGTGAATGTAGATATAGTAAACTAGTACTAAAGTGGTGTTACGACAAAGTAGGACACAAAATAGTGTGCACAGGATAAAAATAAAATAAAAAGAGAGTATATATACATAGGAAAGAATGTCTAGAAAGGTATATCCTTTTAGTTTGAAAGGAGATTATTTCTGGATGATTGTGGGTGATTTTAATTATTCTCCTGCAGTTTATTCTATATATTCCACAAAGCCTATGTATGTTTTTCATAATAAAATAAAAATGGTTAGGAAAAGAACATTCTTATTTTAGAGATGATAATACTGAACAGTAACACTAGTACAATTGTGTGATTCCACACTTATTTAGAGATGGAATGTGAATAGAACCTAAGGCTCCTCGTTTCTAACATAGTGTGCTTTATTTGAAAGTCTATTCTGTATTCAGTGGTTATCACTGTTGAGGAACTCAAAAGTAATCTATGTAGAACACTGGAGTTTAGAGATACATGATTGCAAATGTCAAACGGCTATCAAACTGTACCTAAAGAGTCCCTTATACAGTACTAGGCTTCTTAAAGTTGCTTACACAACTATATCAGTCATTTATTTAGGAGTACAAACCAATACTATATGTATTAGATTGATTTTCCCTAATTCTCCACAACCTAATAGAAATACACACTCATTCACTTTAATATATACATTCATACATTTTACCATGTGACTTTAACTGTTAGTAGTATAGTGTGTGTTAATTTTGGTATGGGGTATATATTCCTGTCTCTTCACTTTGAATTTCATTACATGACTGGCTTTGACCAAGGAATGTTAGCAGATATGCCATGAACACTGTAATTTTAATTGTGTGATTTTAGTTGGCCTCTTGTTCTCCTGGAATTTGCAGCAAGAAAACTTTGCCCTGGTATTGGTTCTTCCATCCTTAGTACCAGAAAGAGAAGTATGTAGAGAATATATGAACCCAAACAGAGTCTGAAAAAGGTGGTATGCAACACAGACCTATGAATGAGAAAAATATTTGCCATTATAAGTCACTTAAATTTGGGGGTTGTTTGCTATGCAGCAGTATCGCAGCCATAATTAACTTAAAATAGAAATAACTATTTTTTTTCTAATACATATTTTAATTGTTATTTATATCTTTTACATTTTGTATTCCCCTTGGGTAACCCACCATCAATTCACCCGTGATCCATCTCCATGGTCCCTTGTGTTCTTTCCTACTCCATTTTGTGCCCTTATCCTCCCCCTCCCCCCAGGCCCCCCAGTGTCTCTCCTATTTGGTTTCCCTATGTAGAGGAAAGAAATACCTATTAATGCTGTCTGTGATGGTATCTTTTCCATATTTTCTCTCAGTTGTCACCTTTCATTTCAAACATGTTCCCAGCTGATAATGATACTGCTAACTACTAACTCTAACTACACTGAGTTAGAGAAGCACACAGGATGGATAACGCTAGCTGGATAGGCACAAGTGGAGGCAAATTAAAAAAGGAAAAGGGAAAAGAACCATAGACTTCAACAGTGTGACTGGCTAGCTGTTTATTACAGGCAATAGCCACAAACAGAGAAGAAAGTTTGGAACAAAACAACTAAGAATGGGGGCAATTTTGATTAAAACTTTCATTTTTGTCTGATAATTAAACAATTTAGGTAAGAGTGAAAACAGTCAAAGGAAATGGACCTTGAAAACAAATACGATGACAATTCTCATGCTAATGGTGACTATGCATTTCCAGGCCCAGATATACTCATACTTGCTAATGATGAGTACTAGAGTGCCCCCAAACACCGCTAATGGAGCACTCTGGTGCATCTATATGAATACACACACACATACACACACACACACACACACACACACACACACACACACACACACACACGTAAACCTGTGACCCTATAGCACTGTTTTATGGAAAAATCTGACATGAGTTCACTTTATGAAAAGTAGCTTTCTAACAGCAAACTTTGTCTATTTTCTCTTTTTGATGCTTTATTTACTCTCTACTAAAATCCATTAGATTAGTTGTCTTAGTTCACTCTGACTGGACAATAAAATACCATGGACTGGATAGCTTAAACAACAGAAATTTATTTCTCACAGTGTTGGAGGGTAAGAAGTCCAAGATCAAGGTACCAGCATGGTGAAGTTCTGGTGTGGGTTTTCAATCTTTCTTCGAATGGCCACCTTTGTACTGTTCTCACATGGGAGAGAGAGAAAGCTCTGGTTTCTCTTCTTCACATAAGGGCATCAGCACCATTAGGGAGATTCTACCCTTATGATCTCATCCAAACTTAATTTCTTCCCAAAGGCTCCACCTGCTAATGCTGTCATACTAGGAGGTAGAACTTCTATGTATGAATTTTGGAGTACTCCCCATACTTTTTCTCACCATGGCACACAGAAAAAGGCATTATTTATCCTCTCTTGACTGCAGATAAACTGGGAGGAATTTTAAGCTCTAGAGGAGTTTCTGCTAGGCTAATTATAGCAAACTCTTGGTGTTCCATTTGTCATTAGGCCTCAATGAAGGGATCAATATCCATCCCACAGAGTTTGGCAAAATATACACTGTATATAAACACAAACTCTTCAGAATATGGCAATAACCATTATGATCCCTGTTTCTGAGACTCAGTTTGGATCATTCACGATAGATCTGATCTTTTCTGGAAAATGACACTATTGGGGGAAAGGGATTTTCTAGAAAGTTGATGAACCACCATTGCAGAAAAGATAAGGACATTTAGAAAATTATATCGGAAGGCATAGCACAAATCCCAAATAAGTCCACTTAAGAAAACGGTGGATCAGATAGTTGACTTATCTTGAAGCAAATGTTTCCAAATATTTATAGGCTTATATTTCTCCTGGCATCATCATTTTTTTTCTGAAATAGGATTTTTTTGGGGACAAATTCAGTAATTGTCAATATTTTACCTTCCTGTAATGAATGATGAGATAGTTTCTAAAAAGGGGGAAGTAAACCATTTTTCAGAGAGGAATATGGCTAATGAGAAACATCAGTACTCACATGGAGCCAAAATAAACCACCTAGAAAAGTAAAGTGTCTTTTTCTGGACCACTCCTTATCGTTCACCTCTTTCAGTCCAGACTAGTGTGCTGACCAAGTCGGAGGAAGTTGTGGTGGTAGAGTGATCGTCATCACCACCACACCTTAGAAACAATTTTACATATTTCTGAGATAGAGAAAGTGTTTTGAACTGCTTATATCTGTGATATTTGTGTGTGTGTGTGTGTGTGTGTGTGTGTGTGTGTGTGTGTGTGCGTGTGCATGCGTGCATGCCCTGGAGCTTCAATATTATATTACTAAGGAAGATTCTTTCTGGTGCTGATGATATAATGGATCTTTGATATCTGTCTAGAAAATAGGCACCAACAAGACTTCACCACATATCATTCTAGATTGGGAGTTGCTCCCAGGACATTAAGTTTCTCTCTTTTCTCCCTTCCCAGTTCCCCTCACCCACCAAAGTCCAGTGTAGATTTATTGAGCTTTCCCAGCATTAGAAAGATCTTGGGCAGAATGTGCAAAACACTCTTGAGGTGCAAGTCAGAGCTTACGCAGAGCTGCTTTAGGTGTAGCTGAAATCAGGGGAGCTGAGGGACTACAGAGGAGTGCCAGACACATTTGCTAAGTAGCCGGATAGACTTCTGGAGCATGGGGCATACTATACTGTACAACTTGATCTAGTATTCCCTAATGGAAGTTTTTACCACTTTCCACATAAAGTATTTCTGAGTCCTGCAAAAAGTCAGACATGGGGACAGTAAAATCTGACTCTATCCAACTAAGAAACAGAACAATGATTTGCTAGTCAACTTACAACTGATTTTCTGGCTATGATGTCAAGATCAAATCCTTAGCAGTTCTTATGAAAATTCTGATACTCATTTACCCTCTAGAAGTTGATATAATATTCAGCATTCAAAGAAGATAAACACATGCAATCTGCAGCGACATGGATGGAATTAGAGGGGATCATACTGAGCGAAATAAGCCATAAAGAAAGAGAAAAATATAGAATAGTTTCACTTATAACAGGACTATAGGGAAACCAAATAGGAGAGAGACACTCGGGGCGGGGGGTGGTGGTGATAAGGGCACAAAATGGAATAGAAAAGGACACAAGGGACCGTGGAGATGGATCACGGGTGAACTGGTGGTGGGTTGCCCAAGGGGAATACAAAGTGTAAAAGATATAAATAACAAAAATATATATATTTAAAAAAAAAAGAAGTTGATATACAGTGATCTCCCTGGGTTTCTCTGAACTGCTTAAGGGAACATTTTCCAAAATGGGGATGTATTTTCGTATCATTTTTGTCATGACTGGGCTATTGAAAATTTCCCTGAATATTGAATTGATGACAATGACATATATGTTGTTGTAACTGGTTTGCATTTTTGTTTTGTTTTGTATTAATGTAGAGGAGAAATGGGGAAAATGTATTGTTTGAAGACTTTTAACGTGAGAACATTTATAGAAGATTAAAACCTTTTCTATAAGTAGAAATATTCTGTTTCTATAAACATTTCATCAGAGCTGACAATACTAACTCTAGTTAACACTGCCTAGCAGTTCTGTCTTGCTGTAAGATTGAAGGTAAGGTTGTTTTGCAATTCACCAAGCAGCACAGGTGCTTTTTGGAGAAATCTGGTTTTTATACCCTGCACATAATGTTAAACAATAGAATTTTTATGGTCCAGGAGAAGAACTGATAAACACTTCATTCTTCTTTCCAGTATACTGTATAAAGGGAAGGACTATATTCCTAATCTCCAGAAAATATATGGCAGTAGTGGTGGGTAGATCATAGTCTCTTATATGAACATATGTGGCTTCCCTTTGACAATAATTGGGCGACTTTAAAAATGCTCTGAGGAAAAAAAAAAAAAGAGCCCCAGGGGCCATTTAGGCTGTTTTAGTGAGGTCTGTCCTCAGACATGCAATCCAGTTGTAGAGAAGCTAAATGGCAATATTTACAAATCCCTTTCCATCTTATATCCTGCTTTCTTTTTGTTTTAGTGCTTTTTCCTTCCTCTTTTTCTTCTCTATTTCACCCCTTTCCCTATTTGCTCTCAGTTCCCCCACCCCCTTTAATTCAGTTCACAATCTGTTCATCTGAAATAGGCTTTAGTGATAGAAAAGAAAGAGCCTCAAACAAAGCCATCCTCCAAGACAGGGAACTCCAGAGGGTGGTGAATGGTGATTGGGGCAAAGCCTCAGGACGGGTGGAGAGTGCCCACTCTCTGAGCCTCTTAACCCAACAAGCCATTAGGCTTCTGCAAGGCTTGATAGCTGTATCGAGCCTCATGATTTCAAAGCTTTCCTGGACTGACAAGGACTTGCTAATTTCAAACTTTCTAACCAATTACAATCACAAAGAACTCAGGACAATAATCAGTGAGCAAAATGAAACTGTTGGAGAGAAGCAGTCCTCCGCAGGTTTTACTCTTGTGGCTCTGCCATGGAATGTGCAGCTGGGACTCTGCTTCAGTAAGTAAATAAAAATACATTATAAAATACAAGCATACACAATGGATCCCTCTTGCTGTCTTGTTCCGAGTCATGGGTTATGTAGGAACCCTGTCCTGCATTTAGCCCATTAATTTCTGATGGTGTTAATTAAAAACTTTTGCTGCTGGTTTGAATGGAAAATACCTCAAACAGTGTTTCCTTTATTGAAACACCAAGTTCCAAGTCTTAGATTATTAGGTTAAGCTCAGTCAGCAGTAAGACTAACATAAATGCTTTTCATACCCTCTGCTTTGACAAATTATATAATGATGATGGTGATGATCATGAGGATGATAGTAGCAGTAGTAGTAATACTAGTGAAGAAGAAGGAAAGTGGTTAGGTTGACACTCCCCTATTTCAACCTGATTTTTTTTTTAGGACTAAATTGAAAATCCAGGTCCCTGAATGTAGAACATATGATTTTTAAAGAATCTTTTTTCAAATCCTCACAGAACATTCAAATAACCCAATGTTCCAGGACCTGAATTTTTAATATTTTAAAATGTGGAAAGCTGCTTAAAATAAGTGAATCAGCTGCTAAGTGATTTCTCTCTGTCTCTTCCTCTACTCTCTTATGAAAGTTTGAAAAAAATAAGCTTAAAATGGTATATGCAATTGATAGATGCTACTTAAAAAGTTTAATATAATTATTGAGGACTCAGACTTTCTATTTAAAAAGAAGATAAGTTGGGGCAATAGAAACTTTAAGTCGTGAGGATTCATCCCTCATGAGGTGCACGAAATGTTTCCAAACACTGAATTCACTGAGCAAGGTAAGGGGTAGAAAGTCGTCATTCATGGAAGTCTCTGTTCACCAGGAAACCTAGAGAGATCTGGGAAATCCTTAGAGCAGTGTAAAGGGAAAATGGTACATACAAATGCTGTGCAGGAACTGAGCAAATAAAAATCCATCTCTGCAGTTGTGCTTTTGTGACGTCCTGAGCACACCACCAAACCATTCTGATTGGTTTCTCAGACTTTTCTCTAATTTACTTTTCAATCTTTGTTTCTTCTTGTGCCTCGCACACCCATTTTGAGAGGACCCATGAAAGGCATCTTACAGCTGTCCCTTTCTTTTGTGTTTTATAGGCCTAACTTCCCCCACCATTTTCCATCTCCCAAGGTTTATTCATGTTGCCTGTAACATTATCTGATTTTTAAAAAGAACATCAGACTTTCCTTTATCCACCCTCAAGGCCTTCATTACTTCTATTCTTGTTTTGATCTACACATCTCCAAAGGGGAAGAAGTTCTCCATAAAGGCTAAGCATTTTGGCAAATACCCTTTCCTTCCCTCTCTAACCACAGGCTGCTGCATTGACCTCACCCTCTTGGAACAGTTTTCAGAATTAGCTTCCCATCCTGATGTGACAAGAGAGTGATCCTTCAACAAAGACAACAACAATAACAATAGAAAGCCTTCACTGTAAAACACATGAGGGCAATATGTAGAGCAACAAAACTAGGACTTCAACTAAAATCTTCAGAACTAAAATTTTCAAAAGAGAACTCGGCTCGAGCAGTTTATTCACAAAATTTATGAATTTTCCCCATAGAAATTGGATAGGTGATATTATCTACAAAGGAGCAGTACAAATGTCAGATATGTAGTATATCTGACAAATTTTGTAACAGATATGTAGTATATGAGTACATTTAATGATGATTTCCAGCTGAAATGATTTTTCTTTTCCTAGAGACCAAGTTTTCGTTAAACTTAATCCTTAGTCTCTTCCCTCTCCAGCAGCAGAAACATCTGGTTGGTTTTAGATTCCCCTTGGATTTCCAACTTCAAAGGGAATTATAAAGAATAACAAATTCATGTACCGGCACTAAAAAAAATTAGAGCAGCAGGAGAGAATGGTAAAATTGTCCTTATTTGACTGCTAGTGACAGGCGCCACAGGCAGAACTATGAGAAAAGACAAAGGCAAGATCACTGGTTGACAACCAGATTTCCTGGAAGGGATGGAAGGGATGGAATCTTTGGCTACATATTAATATGCACAAGGCCTTGAGTAATCTATAAGGAGATTTTTTTTTCTTGCCTAAATAAAGATCAAGAAATAATAAAAGGAGTTATGGAGAAAGAAATGAATTGAGATTACCCGCCATATAGTAAGCACCATAAAATGTTTATTGAAAGAATTACCTAGAGATGATCTTAAAGATTCACTTTGTCTGTTTTTTATTAGGAGTTCTGATTCCACTAAGGGCTGGACAAGCCATCCCAGAAGTACCTCCAGATCTTAAGAACTGGCTAAACCCATCATGTCCTAAGAGAAGATTAGCCTGCTAAGAGTCTCAAAAGTACTGTTTCTTCCTAGCTCTGGATCATTAGTATCAAAGGAAGACCAGAAATCAAAATTTCCAGGAGTGGAAGAATAGGTTTTGAATGAAATACTGGTATTTTTAGTTGTGCCAACTTGTGCTTGACATCACTTAATATAGCTGGATTTCTCTTTCTCCTCTGCCATTTTCCTAGTGAAACTGAAACTCTTCTTAGAGTACAGGGTTTCATGTAATCAAATGTTAGAAAATGAGAGCAGTTAGAGAAAATACAAATATGCCATTGCAATTAGCTCTTATAGTCATCTCTTTCCTGTTTTATGTGCAACAATAATAAAAATAAGCAAAGACATGATTAACCAATCAGGGTTAAGGGCTAAAATTTCCTTAAGTAATTTATTACAAGTTTTTAGACTCAGAAGTCAGAGTTTAAAGACACTTATCCCACAAATACATTAGGTCAATTCAGAGTGGCTATCAAAACTCCCGAAGGCAAACTACTCTGTCCAAAAAATATGAACAGCAGCATGTTGAGAATATTTTGTAGATGGGATAGAACAAACAGAACCAGTTCTCCACGGAGTTTAGCATGGTTTGCTAATGAGAAGGTCCCCAAAGGAGAAGACCATTGCCAACGTTATGTTCTTTGTATCACAGGTTTTGAATAATCTCTAGTAAAGTGGAGAAAATTGAAGATTTTCCCTCAGCATTCCCAATGTAAAAGGACTGAGCTGGCTGCAAAATAATCTTGGACTGTTATGTCAGGAGTGGGATTTTCATCTTTCCCTTACCACACCAGATGAAGCAGAATTACCCAACTTATCTCTGCGAGAGAATACCATAATGCCCATCCTTTTTTCGTAGCTGTGTGTGACAGTATTTCACATGTCCAAAAGTTTATCCAGAAAATAAGTCATCTTCATAAAGCATGTATTTGGTTATATGACAAACCATTTTGTTTTCTTTTATAATTTGCCTTTAGGTCTAAAATGATAGTCTGACTTGATGGGAATATTTACAAAGGATTTCCTGCCCAATATAAGCAGAATTATTTGCAATGATTCTTAACTAGGGAGAAATAGGTAGGGTTTATGGAATACTACTTTATTCCAAGAAGTATGTTATAGTTTGAGGATACAAAATGTCACAGAGGTAACATTGATGGAACAAGCGCCAGACCCAAAGGTCAAGTATAATGAAATGTCTCACATATATTCCAAAAAGCAAACAGTATCATCATCATTAACAACAACAACAACAACAACTGTAGTCATTATCATGATGAGGTGCTGATGTTTCACTTGGGTGCAATGTACAATACACAAACCATGACAGATAAACTTAACTCTTCACTTTAAAAGGTGTTTTACAGTCTAGGTTTATGTGACATGAGCTCCATCATCCAATACCACATGTAAGAAAAATGCAGGAAAAACTGAAGACTTAGGCCTTTATTTCCAGCTATGCTGTAATTCAATCTTTCAGCTCAATTATTTAAATTCAATAATGATGTAGCGTTTAGTTGTTTTAAAATAAGAACATTATGGGTTATGATAGGATATCCTTGCAGCCTTAAAATAGTATAGTGACTAGTTCTACCTACCTGTCTTTCCTTGGGATTCCTGCCTCAATGCTAAGTTATCAGACATGTGCCTGACCTTTTGAGGATAGTTTAATGATGGTAATGCCAGGCGAGGGTAAAAGAGAAACATAAATGATCAGAAGACTGAGGGGAAAAAAACAAAATGGAAAGAAAAGAAGAGTTTGTACTGTTTACACCACCCAGTCTGGCAAATTTTACAAATGCTTTTTGTTTGCTTGGGATAGTATATTGCTTATTTTATTTCTTTTCTTTCTTTTTTTCCCCATGTACTTTGCTCTACCATGTACTTAAGCTGGAAATATTTCGTATGTGTCCACACTGTAAACACTCATATTTTTCTAGAGATTTAGTGTGATGGAGAAGCTCTCTCTCTTTTTTTTTTTTTAGTTCCCCAAGGGTTAGACACATCAATATTCTAGCTACTCAGTTTCAAGGCCAATGGAAAATGTGTTCCTAAGATTAAATAGACCAGAGTAACACATAAATTCAGTTTATACTGATGCAGTATGTTACAGTTACTCACATCCTGAATTTCTAATGAGTGAAATACACCTGTTGGACAACACAGTGCTACTAAACAGTCACTGACCTGCAATTCGAAGAATGGGAGGCAGGACTAGACTAGATCTACAGGTTCTCTATGGAGAGACTCATTTGTACAGAGCATTCCTCATCTATGGAACTCTGTGTGCGAAGGAGTGAGTCTAGCTATGAAAGTTAGTTCATAGAAGTTTCTTTTAATATTCTTTGAATAAACTAGAGCGATATATACAAGCAGAAAGGGAGTGAGTGCCCTTTGTCTGGAACATACATTCTCCCTCCCTCTCCCACTCCCCCAAACATAGTGCTTTAAAAAAAATGTTCAGACTAAAGATATAAATCTTCCTTTTTCATATTTCCTAAGTGACTCCTTAGGAAGAAACCTTTTGTTTCCTTCAATGAATCTTAAAAAAACTATGAACATTTAAATCCACTGCTACATTTGGTTTAAATAAGTTTACCATATTTATCTACTATGGGCTAGCTACAGTCACGCTGTACTTCTAAGTAGTCAGAAGACTGTTTTCCTTTCACCTCAGGCACACAGAGTGTATAAAAATCCCCAGCATACAATAATGAGTTTATTTAATGCTTCATAGATCTGGCATGCAAAAATATAATCCTAAATTTGAGTCAAGTAAAAAAAGAAGTGCCCTCCCCGCCCCAAATACTTTAGTTTCTCAGGAAATCTAGCCAAACATGTGAAATGTCTCTCTGGTCAACAAAACTGCTCTTTGGCTTACAGATGTGACTAAAAACTTATGTAACAGTCTGATGAGATTTTATGATCAATTGCTACATTCTAGAAAGTATGATGGTAGTATACTCAGAAGAAAAATACTCCTATACAATGACCAGAACTATTTATCCTAATGATTTTAACACTAACATGTAAAGCAGTTCTGAGGGGATAAATGTTATGGATGTTTGGAGTTTTCTTCAAGATAACATATGGGTAGAAAAGGAAAATGATTGGCTGCAAGTTAGTCATTGTGTAAGCGGGGTGGTGGTGGGTCCAGGGGAATTCATTGCATAATCTGCCTACATTCGCATGTTGAATTTTTTCACAACAAATTTTAAAACGTATACGGATTTTAATTTTCATTCATTTACTCTTTATACTGACTAATTTATTTGTTATATGCAAGATACTGTGGAAATGTAAAAAGTAAATACAAAACAACTATTCGATATTTAGGTCAAGTAACCTCTTTGTGAGTGATATGTATTTATTTGAAATGACATTTTAAGAACTATGTAATTACACATAAAATTTTTAGGTTAAATCTTAAAAGCAGGATATAAAATTTTATAGAAAATATGATACCAGCATGTTTTAAATAATATATCCTCAGGGGAAAATAAGAGTAAGGGAATATATCATATGGTTATTAATGATTAGATTTAAGTTATATAAATAATTACTTTTTCTTCATTTCACTGCTATGTGTTTTTCCAAATTATTTTTAATGAGCAGGTATCATTTTAAAATGAAAATAAATATTTATTCATTAGTGGATAAGATGTACTCTCCTTTCCTGAGGAGCTTTTCATTTACTAAAACAGAGAAACTGCAAACACAAGGCATTGCCCTGATAGTTTAAATCTTTTTTACCTAGAAGTGAAATATACCCACAGGCAAAGAAACGTCAATACAGATTTTATCTGATCATAGAAACATAAAGAGCTTTCTGTGTTTTGGATAGAAATAGGGGAGGAACTGGCTTCAGTGCAAGTCTGAAAAAGTGTGAGATTCAGGCCATTTTATGAGATCATTTTGCTATGAATGCAGAGGGAGAGACAAATTGAAGTTACTGAACAAGCCTGTCCCCTGAGCTCTTGACACACTGATATGAGTTTTGTTTGGGGCAGCCAAACAAATACAGCGTGGGAGTGGGAGAGGAGGGGGAGTTACAATCCTAAAGGCTTGTGGCCTTCACTAGTAAGATGGGCATGTTCAGAGAGACAGAGATAGATGTGCAACAGAATTAAAAACGAAAATACAGTGACAACTATGGATTATGTGCAAGAGATATGGAAAGTCCCTCTTAGAAAGCTGTCTTTATTACCGCAAGAGATTATTTTCCTCATTTTATACACATTCATGTAAAGTGAAGTCAAGAGAGTAACTTCTAAAGTTTGGATGAATATTACGTTCATGACTAAATAGGCCTGGCTGGAGCCAGGCAGAATATAGTCAGATACCAGGCAAGTTACCCTTTCCCTCCTCCTCCCTCTCCAGTACACTTGCCAGGGATTTCATGGGGGCCAACTTCTAACAAACTCAGAGCTTTGAGGTTCGGTCTGACAAGATGATGCTCTACCAATATACCCTCAGTCCTAACCTGTACTCTCCTCCCAGCCACTGAATTCTCAAGAATTCTAGACAGCCACAATACCAACCTTTTAGAAATGTTACAAATTACTCATTTTAGATTTTCAATGTAGGAGACACTTATCCCAAAGCTTCAAGACTAGGCTCACTTACAGCCCTGGTCTTGGGCCTCTTCCCTAGCCAGTAGCTACTAAAGGGCATTTTCCCATTCTGTTTATGGGTATACACAAGAGTAATCATGTCTGATTTTAAGAATGATCCAAACGAAGCAAATGCTTTTCAAATTTGCAGCATATCACAGAGTAATATTTGGAGAATTTTGAGTTTGTTTACTTAATGCCAAAGCATCTTTGCAAATGGGAAACATCAGTGCCCAACTTCACCACCTCCCACTGAGCATTGGGTGTCTCCTTTAGATGTCTATATATTTGGCAAGTCTTCCAAATACTCCTTTGACTATTTCCAACCTTCCAAAGTAAAATCATTGTAAAATATTTGTCAAAATCTGCAATAGTAGATTCTGAGGGTCATGTTTCTTATCATTCTAAATGATGGTACTTCAGGATAAAAACAGGATATGAAATACGAATTCTTCACCAATGTCAAAATCTGTTCTGTTCAAATTGAGTACTTGAGGTGTGCTTTCCCCACAGACTTTAGGCTTAATACTTTTAGAGACTAGTAGAAATATACTTGACTTTTTTCTACCTCTATATTTTGGAAGTGCCATTTAGAGATAATGATAATTACTTACCAGACAGCAACGTTGTGAGGAATATCCAGTTACTGATGGTGAAACATTCTGAAATGAAAAGAGGACCGTCAATGCTAGGTATTTAATAAATGGATGACAAAATGGCAATCATAGAAAATAGCCCATTACTTCTTACTTTGGGACGCTGACTTAGTGACACTATATAAAAAAAATAAAGGATGCTTTCCTTTGAGAGTGGAAATTTAACTGTGAACTGAGAAAGTGGCTTTTGTAACTGCCTGAATGTTTAAGGGTTGTAACCAGTTGCAACCAGTTGTGATAACTTGCTGCTCGTTTCTGCAATTCACTGTAACTTGTGTTGAGAAAGTTATGTTTTATGGTTAATTATCCATGGTCTGTTTAAAAAAATAAATCAAACCATTGTGAACCACCAGGATTTGCAGCTCCATTTGAACTTTACTGTACTTTTGATGAAACATTTTGTAAATAAAAACAAACTGGTTTCTCCTTGTTTTTGGTTGTTTGTTACTTGTGTTCTGGGTATAAATATTGTGGCAATGGTGGGAGAACAGCTATGGATTATTTACCCCTGATTTCAGGAGTTGTGAGTTACTGGCCTTATCCTCCTTCATGAGTATAAATAAATGTGCAGTATTATATGCCAAGTCCTGTAAGACAAATGGAATGGGTGAACTGAAACCTTTTAAAACCAAAACCTTTTATGCTAAGTCACAGAGTAATAAACAAACCTCAAATTAACATTTAAAAAACTTCTACTGTGGAGCAACAAAACCCCTGAATATTATACAATCTGAATTTTAAAAATTGTTTACCGAATAAGCAAAAGATTATCAATAATTCCACATGATTGTCCTTTTACTTCCTTTATAATTTAGAAGCCATAGGTGGCTTTACCAGAGATCACCTCCCACCTCGAATATCACCACCATATTGAAGGCTTGAAAACAACCAGCATTACTAACTTAAGCCAAACTGAGTTAGAAAGATCTGGAACTACTGAACCTAAAAGTAATGAAACACTATATAAAAGAACTCTATATAAAATTTGCCTATAGTCATCATCCCAGGACCTAATAAACAAAAGGACAGAGAAAATGAGACAAGCCAAGATTCAAAAGAGCCTGTGGCATAGTGCAAGAGGAGTATATTTGAGAACCAGAATCCTAAGTATATGTCACATTTGCATATAAAACCTAAATAGGATTGCCAAAGAAGCTTGCCAAAATTTTTTTTCTAAGTTATTCAATGTTCTGTTCTGCTCTGACCATTAAAAAAGGACCTCTAAGGAAGGTATAAAATTGCCTTTTGCAATTTGTTACTTTAATAAAAATAGACGAGAAGGGCTTCCTTAGGAAATGGGATGATATGTTCATTGCTGAAGGTTGAAGACTTCTATCCTCTTTTGCTTACCCTATTATTATTTACATGACTTAGTGGTTTCCTGTATAAGAACTATGAGTGGACAGTCACAGGAGGTCCCTCACTGGTACACCAAAGCAAGGTAAAATATTTATGAAGCAGCTAACATATGTAAGGTACAACTAGAGTGATTCTGTTCAATTAGGTAAGTCAATCACAGGTTCTTGCTGCCACATTTAAAAATATCGACTGCTACTGCTAATGCAGCAAGGGATACTAGGTTGAGAGAATTGTGAAGGGCTCTGGAGTAATTAGAAAATGTTTAAAACTCCCTAACTTTTTGCATGTCCTGGGAATAGTAAGTTTAAGCCTTCCAGTCCTTTCTAAGCCTGAATCCTATAACACAGAAGAGTAACTAGAAGTAGTCTATATGTGCCCAGCACCATGGTTACAACTGAAAATGAGGGCTGAACAGAAACAGCCGGCATCCGTTGGGTGTTGAAAAGTCAATTGAAAGGTCAAAATGGAAGTTATTCTGACAAATTGAGGCAGGAAAAAAGTTCAAAGACCTTTTACTCAAAGACATTCTCTTCTGTTTCATTTATAACTGGATTCTTACAAATATTTTTGACAACCAAGAAAATGCTCTTCTATTAGAGTTCTAAGTTGTCTTTTAAAATTCAGGCAACTTATTTGAACATGAAGGTACTTTAAATGACTTCCTGTATATAGAACTACACAACCAAAATAAGCACTTGATTACAGATGATTAATTGTGGTAAAATTATATTATAAAGAATGCATTTTACATGGCACAGAATTCATTTTGATAATCAGGTACGTACATATAAAATTGCACTTGGAATTCAAACTCAGCCTTGACACATGTAGAGGGACACTTAGAAAAAAATATACATGTGAGTATGTCTGCCTGATTAAAGATTAGACTATTCTGACCAATTTCCATTAAAAATATATACCAGTTTAATCATTATTCACATTAAGACAACAAGAGGTTTTCCCATATCATCATAAACACAGATAGACTCTACCCCCTGATTTTGATCACTCAGTCACACCTTCATTCAGCCAATGAAACCTGAAAAACCAGACAAAACTCCCCTGACTTTGATCTTTATCTTTATGCACCAGATTTCTCCATATAAAAGAGATCTTCAATACAATAGCTAACACAGAAAGTTAAACAAAACTGGGGAAAAGCCTGGATCTTTTTCAAAAGGAAAGGAAAAACTCACCTCATACCTTCAATAAAACCAGATGAACCAATTTAATAAAGTATTATCCAAAAGCAAATTATGATCTAAAAAGCAAGGATATGATACAAATACAGGGAGATAAGTGCCTGTCTCAATAGTTCCTACTTATATCCATCCCCTCTCCTTTCACCTTTGATTGCTTTGAGAACTATCAGAACTACCACTAGCCCTTGCCTGCCTGATCCTACCTTTTTTAGCAGATACCTAGTAATGCCTAGTGCTGTGCTATCATTTTCTATCTACTTATAACCATTTGATAAATAGAAACTTAAAAGGAAGTGCAAAACAAAACCAAAAAAACCTCCAATCTCCCTCATTATATGCTTGGTTTCCAGAGGACATTAGTTAAGTGAAACAAAATATTTTAAAAGGGAAGCAAGAGTGATAAACCTCCTACAAATCTCACTGTGTTCCCATTGAAGCAGGGAAGGGAGTTAATCCAATGAAACTGCGTGTGTGTGTGTGTGTGTGTGTGTGTGTGTGTGTGTGTGTGTGTTGGGGGGAGGGAAGGGATGAAGGGCTACAAAAAGGAAAAGAGGAAAAACAACTTTCATCATACATTTAGAAACTTAAAGGCAGTAAGATGAATCTGAATGTGTTCCAGGGAATAGTGTGACATATTCTAAATGAGCATTTCAGAAACTACAGGTTCTTAAATGAACTGTTGTTTAGGGGATCAATTCTATAGGGAGTTTGAATTAAGTGTCTCTGCTGTAACATCTAGATATTTTCTCTTTCATTAAAACTTTCAGGTCTGAATGTACTTTATCACAAGAAACACACACACACACACACACACACACACAGACACACACACACACTAGAGCTTTCTACAGCTCCCAAAGTAAAAAGGCAAGAGAAAGACAGGGCTTATATAACTTGCTTTTTACATAAATATTACATCAGGATACATTTCAAATGAAAACACACACACACACACACACACACACACACACACGGCTGTCTTCCTTACCCTCTTTCTATTTTAAAATTCATTTTATACTTTAAATGTGGTTGATTTTTCATAAAATAAGTGAAACCCAAATTAGCAGTAAACACCTCAGAATAATTTTAGCCTTATATTACCTGGGAAATTCACCATATCATTGAGGGTCACAAAACCTTGTTTTAGAGACAGTTAAGGTGCTGATGGCTTATGGGATGCTTTGCTGTAGCCTTGGGCAGCTAGAAATGGTCATGGGTGTTAACTAAGTCCCTTCTCAACAGTCTGAAAAAAGGGGAAAAAAAACTGTAAGTTTCTCCATCTGTTATTTCCTTTTTTTTTTTTGGCTGTGGAAAAGTAAAATTATGCAAGAGCTTTTGAATGTAAAGGCTGTGTGTGCTTTTTCCCTTTTTGTCTCTGTGTACCAGTTATGCGATGTTGCGTAACTGAGTACAGAGTGGGCGGTTAGCGTTTACTATCGATTTACACTATGCCATTTAATGAATTCAGAACACTATAAAGAAAGGAGAGGGAGGGGATGAGAGGAAATAAGAGAAACAGAGGAACAGGGAGGAGG
>PVIJ01014376.1:0-41083 GCA_004024925.1 Scalopus aquaticus | reverse complement strand
CTTTGTCTAGTTTTGGGTGATTGTATAGTTTTAGGAATTTGTCCATATCCTCTAGGTTGTTATACTTGTTTCCGTATAGCTGTTTATAGTAATCTCTGATTATTTTTTTTATTTTTGCTGTGTCCGTTGTGATTTCTCCTTTTTCATTTATGATCCTATTTATTTGTGTTTTCTCTCGTTTTTTCTTTGTAAGCCTGGCAAGTGGTTTGTCTATTTTGTTTATTTTTTCAAAGAACCAGCTTTTGGTCTCGTTAATTTTCTGGATTGTTTTTTTTATTTCCATTTCATTTAGTTCTGCTTTGATAGAAATATGCATCTATATTATCTTTTATAATTACATAATTACTGACACTTTCTGTTTCTATTTGAATTATTGCCTGGGATCACATGCTTTTACTCTAAAGAAATTCCTTAAGTATTTCTGCAAGTCAGATAACAAAATTTTTGTTTTCCTTATGTTTTCATTTCACATTCATTTTTGAAAAAATAATTTTGTTGGCTATAGGATTCTTGGTTAACTGCTATTTTTCTTTCATTATTTTGAATGTGCCAGTACCTTCTGGCTTCCATTATTTCAGGTAAGAAGTCAGCTGTTAATCTGGGGTTCCTTTGTAAGGGATGTCACTTTTTTCTTATTCGTCTGAAAATTTTCTCTTTGTAGTTGGCATCTAACAACTTTAGTATTATATTTATGAGTGTGGATGACTAAATACTCTTTTTGGAGTTCATTGAGCTTCTTAGGTGTGTAGATTAATGTTTTTCATCAAATTTGTGATTTTCAGTCATTATTTCTGTTCCTTATCTCCCATCCTTGTACTCCATTATGCGTATTAGTGTACTTAATGATATTCCACTTTTCTCTGAGGCAATGTTATTTATTTTGTCTTTTTCATTCTTCTTCCCTTTTTTTCTTCAGATTGTGTAATTATCAACTTATCTTCAAATTTGCTGATTTGAAAAAGCTGGGTTCTTTTAGTTAAACTCTCCTTTCCCAGAAGATCATACTGGTAAAACCAGTGGGATACTGGACCCAGTGAGACCTGTGGCTTGGGGTGAAATTGGAATACCTCTTGGACATCAGAGACCAGGCTGACTGTTCCAGAAAGGATAGGGAGGAAATTCATGCTTCAATACATAAGAGATGAGTGAAGAAAGACACTTGGAGGTTGTAGTCTGGGAAGGAAGATCCTGTACTAATCAATAGCACTGCCACTCAGCCAGTGGTCCTAGGGAAGGCAGAAATGAACAATATGGAGGCATACAGCCTTGATTGGGGAAGCTCAGGTGCCCTCATTAGGCCAGCTCCCCAGTGAATGGGACAAGGATAATGTGCTGGGATATGCTGTCCCTACTCTACCCCTTGGGACTTATAGTGACATTGTGAAGTTCATTGAGAACAGCAGAACCTCAGGGCTGCAACCACAGAGAGGAGGACTACTGGGAGTGCCACAAATACAAGCCTGCCATCCTTCAAAACCAGAGGCTTCACACCAGCAGTGTGACCTCTCCAAACCCCTCCCCCAATCACTGACTAGGCAGCTGCAAGATCAGCTGCAGAAGCCCAGAAAGGACAAACATTCAAAATAATATTAAAAACCACAGCACCACCTGCTGGAAAGGTAGGAGTAATTCAAACTCTTAAGATCTAAAATAACAAAATGGGCACATAAAAAAACCCAACACATGGCAATAAGCTTCAAGGGAATATATTACCACAAAGAAAGAAAAATTCTCCATATTCCAACCACAACACTATGGAAGATTTAACTTTCCTATCAGAGAGTTCAAAATTTCCATAAAAAAATCAGAGATGGAAGAAAATGCAGAAAAGAAAGTCAAAGTGATACAAGTATGCTGAAATTCTAATCTAAGAGATATAACAAAAATCAAAAAAGCAAATGAATGCAAGGAGAAATACAATTAATGAACAGAAAATAGAAGTTGAAGATTTAAATAAGAAAATATGGAGTTTCAGGATATAAAAAGATCAATAGAGGAGATTAAAATATTCTATAAAAGGCAATGGAAGTAGTCTAGACTAAATGTAGGATCAAATCAGTGACCTTGAAGATAATGATGCACAAGGGACCCAGGTGGAAGAAGAAAGCAAAATACAAAGAAATAAGATGAAGAAACAATTTGAGACTATCTAACTTCATTAGGAAGGATAACATGAGAATAATGAATTTCCAAGAAGGCTGAGGAGAGATTGGGAGACAGGGAATGTTACGAAATAATAGAGGAGGGCCTCCTTGGTGGCCTCCTTAAGTCTCAGCACTATGAAGCTATCTGCAGTCACTGCAGCACAAATTCAATCTCAGGTCAGGGAGTTGACCCACATGGCACAGCAGCCCTCTCCTGCCTTGCCTGCTACTTCCGTCAGCAGTGTATTTCAGTCAATCTGCCTGTTTTGCTCCCCACTCTGTCTCTGGTGAATCCTCTCACCCTCCCCTCACCATCTCTGGCCTACACCCCAGTTCTTGTATGCATAAATAAATAAATCTTTTTTTTAAAAAAGGAAATAATAGAGGAAAACTTCACAAACCTGACACGAATATAGCTGTCTCCATACTAGGGGGTGGAACTAAACATATAATTCCATGAAGCTAAAGAACTCCAGTTATCTAAATATAAAGAGATCTATACCAAAACATATAGTTGCGAAAACACCAAGAGTTCAAAACAAAGAAAGAATATGAAAGTAGCAAGGGGGAAAAAAGCAGGTAATCCCATCAGACTTACATTAAGACTTGTGTGAGAAAACACCAGAGGCCAAAAGATAATAGAATAATATATTCGAAGTACTTAAAGATTCAAATTGCCAACCAAGAATACTATAATCTGCAAGATTCTCCTTCGTATATGAGGTAGCTATAAAGGTCTTCAAAGACAAACAAAAGCTGAAAGAGCTTGCCAACACTTGGCCTCCACTTCAAGAAATGTTGAAAGGAGCTCTCTGATCAAAATGGATGAGAAGAAAATCAACAAAATTCTAAACAAGGAAACAGAACCAGAAAACGAAAGATAAAGTGGCAATAGCAAATCCTCATATATCAATAACCACCCAAAATGCAAATGGATTGAACATATCAATCAAAAGGCACAGAGTGGCCATGTGGACCAGAAAACAAAACCAATTTTCTGCTGTCTCCAGGAAACCCTAGGCTCAAAATAAATCACTGGAGAACAATCCCACAAGTAAATGGGATCCCAAAAAGTCAGGGACAGCTATATTCATATCAAATAGACTTTTAGATAAAAAGGGTAACAAGAGATAGAATGGACATTATACAATTATTAAGGGAATAACACACATCAATATATATGCACCAAATGAAGGAGCATTAAAATACATAACTATTATCAAATCTGAAAATTGAAATTGACAGCAGCACAATAATAGTAGGGGATTTCAACTTTCTCCCCTCCCCTTTCATCAATGGACAGATCAACCTGAAAAAATCAATAAAGAAAACAATGTCCTTATGTGAGTAATTAGACAATATGAGCTTAATAAACATTTGTAGAATGACCCCCCTGATCCCTACCCCAAATAGAGTAAATATTCTGGACATGGAACAATTCTTCAGAACAGAATACACGTTGAGTCACTAAACAAGAGTCATGATGGTATCAAACTAGAAATTAACCACAAAAAGCATGAAAAACCCCTAACATGTGGAGACTGAACAACATACTACTAAATACTACTGGGTTAATGAAGAAATCAAAGGAGAAATTAAAAAAAAATACCTGGACACAAGTGCAAGTGAAAACACAACCAGCCAGAAACCACGGGACATAGCAAAAGTAGTACTAAGAGGGAAGTAGATAGCAATCATAGGTCTACATCAAGAAGCAAGACAGTGTAAGTAAGTAATCTTACATCTTGCATGAAAAAAACTAGAAAAGTAGAACAAACAAAACCAAAAGCCAGTAGAAGTAAGGAAATAATAAAAATGAGAGCAGAAATAAATGAAATACAATCAAAAGAGAAAGTCCAAAACATCAATGAATGGCTTTAAAAGACAACAAACAACTAAACAAAGTAGACAAAACTCTAGCTAGGCTCACAAAGAAAAGAAAGGGAGAAAACTTAAATAAATAGAATCAGAAACAATAGAGGAGAATTTGCAGCAGACATCTCAGACATGCAGAGGATCATAAGAGATTACTATGAACCTCTGTATGCCAGTGAGTGAATAACTTAGATGAAATGGACAAATTCTTAGTTTTCAAGGTTGAATCAGGAAGAAACAGAAAATCTGAACAGACCAATTGCATGGAAGGAAATTGAAACAGTAGCTCTTAATGATGAACTAATACCTAACCTTCTTGAACTCTTCCAAAAAATTGAGAGAGACTACAAAATAGGAAATGTGAACAAGAATATTATATGTCAACAACAAAACACTCAAGGGGAGTAAGAAATGGACAGAACTTGTATTGGTTAAATGTCAAGAGTGGACATCAGCTCACAAAGGATGTTCATAGACCTATTAAGTTAGGAATAACCCCCATGGCACCAGCAACATTATCAACTAGTGGGATCTAACTGACCTTTATAGAACACTCCACCCCAAAAAATTCTTCTGAAGTGTCCATGGAACATATACTAAGATAGAACATATCCTGGACCCTAAAAAAATTCTCTCTCTCTCTCTATATATATAAATGTGTGTGTGTGTGTATAGCTGAAATCATACAAGTTATGTTCTCTAACCACAATGGAATTAAATCAGAATTAAATAACAAAGATAATAGGAAAATCTATAAAAACTTAGAATACAATTCTATGCAATCTATGGGACAAAGAGGAAGTCTCAAGGGAGATAAATACATTGAACAAAGATGAAAATACAACGTAGCAGAATTTGTGTGACACAACTAAAGCAGACCTGAGAGAAATTTACAGCACTAAATGCATGTAATAGAAAAGAGGAAAAATATTAAATTAATGATCTAAATTCCCATCTCAAGAACCTACAAAAGAAGGGCAATCTAAATGCAAAGCAAGCAGGATAAAATAAATAATAGAGAAAGAGGAACACAAATCAATGAGACTAAAAACACTAAGACGAAAGAGAAAATAAGTTGAGGAACTTTGAAAAATGAATGATTTTAACTTCTGGCAAGAATGATCGAGAAAAAAGGAAAGATATAAATTATCAATATCAGGAATGAAACAGTGTATATCACTACAGACCCTGTGCACATCAAAAGGACAATAAGGCAATAATATGAAGAACTCTACACACATAATTTTGACGTGAAGTGGGTCACTTCACTGAAAAACACAAATTACCACAACTCACCCAATATAAAACAGACAATTTGAACAGCTGTATAATTATTAAGGAAATTGTTTTATAATTTAAAGCTCTTAAAAAAATCTATAGGCCTAGATATTTTCATGGGAGAATTCTACTAAACATTTAGAAAAGAAGTAACATAAATCATGCACAATGATTTTTAAAAAATATAGAAGAAACAGGAATACAGCCCAATTGATTTTATGAAGGTAACATCACTCTGATACAAAACTGAAGATAGTATGCAAAAATGAACTACAGATCAATAAGCCTCATGAATAAAGATGAAAACGTTTTAATGAAAATACTAGCAAATCAAATTCAACAATAGATAAAAAGAACTATATACCATGGTCCTTTGGGATTTATTCTAAAGATGGAAGGTTTTAATATTTAAAATCAGTCAATACAATCCACCATGTTAACAAATTAAAGAAGAAAAATCACATGATCATATCAATTGATATAGTACATGGACTTCCTCAACTCAATAAAGATTACAAAAGAACCTATAGCTAGCATTGTATTTAATGGTGCAAGACTGAATGCTTTACCTCTAAGATAGTAAACAAGGCAAGAATATCCACTCACCACTTTTATTTAACATGGTGCTAGTCAGTGCAATATGGCAAGAAAAGGAAAGGGAAAGCATACAGATTGGAGAAGAAATAAAACTGTCCTTATTTGCAGATTATATGAATGTTTACATAGAAAATCCTAAGGAATCTTTCAAACAAATTCCTTAAATGAATAAGTTCAACAAAGATACAAGATAAACATATAAAAATCTATTGTATTTCTTTATATTAGAAATTAAAACATGAACACCATTTACAATCACTCACAAAACTTGAAATACTAGTTATAAATCTAACAAAACATAGGAACTTTCATGCTGAAAGACATATAACAATGATGAAAGAGTAAAAAATCTAAATGAAAAGATACAGATTGGAAGATTCAATATAATAAAGATGGCATTTCTTTTTTTTTAAATTGAGATATAATTACAGATGTCAATTTTTGAATTACAATTTGGCTGGATAGTGTCCCTACCAATCCTCCTTTTTCATGTCCTTCCTGGAACTTAGCAGTGTGATCATACCTGAAAAAAGGGTAATTACAAATGTAATTAAGTTAACAAGAGATCAAACTGGAGTAGGGTGGGCCCTTAATCTATTAATGGCTGGTGTCCTTCTAAGAAAAGAGAAGATAAACAAGATATAGACATATGGGAAGAATGCCACATAATGGCAGAGACAGAGATTGGAGTGATGAATCCATAACTCAAGGAACACCGAAGTTCACTAGCAACCACCAGAAATTGGGAAGAGGTAAGGAAGTACTTTCTTAAGAGGGAGTATGACCCTGCTAACACCTTGATTTCACACTTCTAGCTTCCAGGACTGTGACAGAATACATTTCTGTTATCATATGCCATGATTGTAATTTGACAGTCCTTGAAAAGTACTATAGTTTAACACAATTCCTATCAAAATCCCAGCAGGAATTTTTGCAGATATAGACAAGATTATTCTAAAATGAATATGGATAGGCAAAGGAACTAGAACATATAAAATAATTTTGAAAAAGAATAAACTGGATGAAATCACTCTATTCAATCTCAAGACTTGTTGTATAGTTACAATAATCACTACTGTGTGGTACCCACATCTACACTGGAGACTATGAGAGACTACTGGACACTCCTCAGTTAACACTTTGCCTCTCAGTGTGCATTCTGTATCCTCCCTCAATATACCACAAGGGAGATAGCGGACCCTGGAAAGACTACCCTACCCAGCCCAATGGTGCTCACCAGCGGACCAGACTAAAACAGCAATGACCAGCTCACTGGGAGCCATCAGAAGTCTGAGAAGCAATTCTCATCTGCCTCTGTGTGTGTGTGTGTGTGTGTGTGTGTGTGTGTGTGTGTGTGTGTGTGTGTGTGTGTTTACTGGTCATCAGGTTGGACGTTGTGCCTTCCCTCCTTTACTACCTCTATTTTCTGTTTCCTCCTGTCTCCCCTTTAACATTACTGTTACAGTTTTCTCTTCTTTCTGTTACTTCCCCCCTCCTCCTTTTTCCTCTTCCCCCTATTTTGCCCCTTTCTTTCTTCTCCCACCTTCATTCCTTTTACATTTCCCTATCATCCTTTTCTTTCCTCTTATCTCTTCTTTCACTCCCTATTCTCTTTCGATCCCTGTATTTTTCCAAGACACACTTAGCATCCCAACAGAGAAGTACATCCCACCCACCCTGCACATACACCCAAGTGGGAACTGCAGGAACCCCCCAACTCCCAAGTCCAGTAGCCCCCAACACCATGGGAAGAGTGACAGAAAGTACCACCTGTCTAGAGCAGGGGTATAGCTAAAGACAATGGAGAGAGAAAAATAAAAGAACCCCACCAACACCTCTACTCATCAGCCACAGTGGCTCAGACACTAGGCATACAAATCTGTGCCTCAGCAAGAGAAATCAGAAGTCGTGCCAACCAGCAACAGTGATAATGGGGCATTACAAACAGAGCAAAACCAAAGGCAAACAATAGGAAGAAAGAGAAATACAAGTGATCAAAATGGCCCTTCTGGGAACAATACAGCACAGAAAGAAAGTCAACTTCCAGAACCCAATAATATGAACATGGAAGACTATATCTCCCTGGCAGAAAAAGAATTCAGAATTGCCATAATGAAAACACTTAAAGAATTAAGAGAAAGAGAGACACTCAGTGGGGGGGGGTTCGGGAGGAGGGGAGGATAAGGGCACAAAATGGAGTAGAAGAGGACACAAGGGACCACAGAGATGGATCACGGGTGAATTGGTGGTGGGTTACCCAAGGCGAATACAAAATGTAAAAGACATAAATAACAATAAAAATATATTTTAAAAAAAGAATTAAGAGAAAATGTAGAAAGGGAAAATATATGTAAACAATGAACTGAGGAATGAAAATGAATCCCTAAAAGAAGAAATTGAAGGAGGTGGAGGATATCCAAAGATTAGTAGAGGAGGTAAAGAATTCGGGAAAAGCTACGAAAACAGAATAGAAAAAATGGAAGAAGGAATAAGTACTCTCGAAGATACAGACATAAAAGAACCAAAATAGAAAAGGAAAGAGAAGTACAAAGGGAAAAGAATGAAGAAACACTTCAAGAACTATCTGACACCACGAGGAAAGGAAATATAAGTCATAGGAATCCTGGAGGGTGAGGTGAGAGACCAAGGCACCGATGAACTATTCAAGGAGATAATCGAAGAGAACTTCCCCCAAATGAAGAAGGAAATGAAAATCAATACACAGAAAGCCAGATCACCAAATTACCACAATGAAAGGAAAACTAAAGCAAGAAACAGAATAGTGAACTTTCCAAGAGTCCCAGACAGGAGAAAAATAATGAAAATGATGAGGGCGAAGAAACAGATAACCTATAAAGGAAAACCAATCAGGCTGATACCAGATTTCTCCAAAGAAACACTAAAGGCAAGAAGAGAATGGAGTGACATATTTAACAAACTCCAAGTCAACAAATGTCAACCAAGAATACCTCACCCTCCAAAGCTCTCCTTCCTCTATGAAGAAAAAATAAGGACATTCTCAACAAACAGAATTTCCAGAAATTCATTACTACTAAACTCCCACTCCAAAAAAATACTTCAAGAAGCCCTAAAGCCAAAACCAACAGAGGAATGAATAGGAAGAACAGAATAAGGTAAGGAATAGAATAAAAAAAGGGCAAACAAAATGGTAAATATGGATGCTAGTCTATCAATACTAACTCTAAATGAAAATGGACTAAATGCATCAACAAAAAGACATAGAGTAGCAGGCTGGATTAAAAAACAGAACCCAACCTTCTGCTGTCTACAGGAAACTCATTTAACTACAAAAGATGAACACAGATTGAAAGTAAAGGGCTGGAAAACAATGCTACAAGCAAATGGGCCAAAAAAGAAGGTAGGAACAGCTATACTTATATCAGATGAAATATACTTCAAAAAAACTTTTAAAAAACTATAGACAGTCACTACATTATGATTAAGGGGACAATACATCAGGAAGACATAACACTCATCAACTTATACTCACCAAATGGAGCACCAAAATATATCAGACAATTATTATCAGCTCTGAAAACAGACATTGGAGAAAGTACATATGTAATAGGAGATTTTAACACCCCACCCTCGCCAACGGACAGATCAACGAGACAAAAAATAAAAGGACACTAGAGCTCTAAATAAGGATCTAGACCTCATGGGATTAACAGACATCTATAGGACACTGCACCCAAAAAATCTGAGTACACATTTTTCTCAAGTGCACACGGATCGTACTCCACAAGACAAATCTCAACAGATACATTAAGACCAAAATCATACCAACTATCTTCTCTTATCATAAAGGAATCAAAATAGAAATAAAGGATGAAAAGAAAACAAGGAACCCTCCCACTTTATGGAGATTGAAACCCACACTACTGGAAGACCACTGGATTAATGAGGACATCAATGAAATAAAAAAATAACTAGAGACGAATGACAATGAGGACACAACTTTCCAGAATGTATTGGACACAGCAAAAGCATTAATAAGAGGAAAGTATATACCAATACAGGCTCACATCAAGAAACAAGAAAGAATTCAAAGAAACAACCTAATCACCATCTCACAGAACCAGAAAAAGAATAACAAAACCCCCAAAAACCAGTGTAAGAAAGGAAATAATAAAAATCAAAGCAGAAATAAATGAAACAGAAATTTAAAAAATCCAAAAGATCAACAAAACCAAAAGTTGATTCTTTGAAAAAATAAAGACAAGCTTCTAGCCAAGCTCACAAGGAAAAAAGGGGAGAAAACACAAATATATAGGATCATAAATGAAAGAGGAGAAATTACAATGGACACAGCAGAAATCAAAAGAATAATCAGAGATTGTTATGAACATTTATATGCAAATAATATAAACAATTTAAAAGATTGACAAATTCCTAAAACTATACAATCATCTAAAGCTAGATAAAGAAGACAAATAACACCTAAACAGACCAATTCCAAGCAGTGAAATCAAAACAGTAATCATAATCCTCCCCAAAAACAAAAGCTCAGGACCAGATGGTTTCACAAATGAATTCTATCAAACTTTCAGAAACAAAATAGTGCCTATCCTACACGAACTCTTTCAAAAAACTGAGAAGGAAGGAATACTACCAAATACATTTTATGAAGCCAACATTACACTAATACCAAAACTAAACAAGGACAACACACACAAAAGAAAACTACAGCCAATCTCCCTAATGAACACTGATGCAAAAATCCTCAATAAAATCCTCACCAACAGAATCCAACAATGCTTCAAAAGGATAATACACCACGATCAAGTGGTATTTATTCCAGGGCACAAGGATAGTTCAACATCCAAAAATCAATGAATGTAATCTGACACATCAACAAAAAGACAAACAAAAACCTTACAATCATATCAATAGAGGCTGAGAAATCATTCGACAAAGTTCAACATCCGTTTATGATGAAGGACCTCAGAATTCTCGGGATAGAAGGAACATACCTTAACATGATAAAAGCTATATATGACAAACCCAGAGGCAATATTATTCTCAATGGTGAAAAGCTGAAAGCCTTTCCTTTAAGATCAGGAACAAGACAAGGATGTCCATTCTTGCCACTGCTTTTCAATATAATATTGGAAGTTCTAGCCAGAACAATAAGATAAGAGAAAGTCATGCACAGATTCCCAATAGGGAAAGAAGAAGTTAAACTATCACTATTTGCAGATGACGTGATAATATACATAGAGAACCTAAAAACTCCACAGAAAAACTAATCAAAATGATCAACCAGTTCAGTAAAGTAGCAGGATACAAAATCAACACACAAAAATCAGTGGCCTTCTTATATGCAAATGATCAATCTGAAGAAGAAGAAATAAAGAAAATCATCCCTTTAATAATTGAAACCAAAAAAATCAAATACTTGGGACTAAACCTAACAAAAGAGGTGAAGGGCCTATACAAAGAAATTTATAAAACATTGTTAAAAGAAGTAGAAGACACAAAGGAATGGAAAGACATCCCCTGTTCATGGATTGGAAGAATTAACATTATCAAAATGGCCATCCTACTGAAAGCAATTTACAGATTCAATACTATTCCAATAAAAGTCTCATTGACATTCTTCAAAAAATAGAAACATATTGGTGAAATTCAAATGAAGCTACAAAGACCTGGAATAGCCAAAGCTCTCCTGGCTAAAAAAAGGAGAATGGATGCATAACATTCCCAGACTTCAAACCATAATACAAAGCCATAGTAATTAAAACAGTATGGTACTGAAACAAAAACAGACACACAACCAATGGAACCAAATAGAAAGCCCATAAATAAAGCTGCACATATATGTACAACTAATCTTTGACAAAGGTGGAAAGAATATGCAATGGAACAAGGACAGTTCGCCAACAAATGGTGCTGGGAAAACTGGACCACAATAAGCAAAAGAATGAAAGTAGACCCCTACCTCACACCATGCACAAAAATCAACTCAAAATGGATAAAAGAATTGAACATAAGATCTGAAACCATAATATATATAGAAGAAAATATAGATAAAACACCACATGACATACATCTCAGTAACATCTTTAAAGACTCATCCACCAAAGCTAAGGAAGTAAAGGAAAAGATAAACAGCTGGGGTTACATCAAACTAAAGTTTCTGGACCCCAAAAGATACATTAACCAAAACAAAGAGACACCCTACGAATGGGAGAAAATTTTTGTACTCCATACAACAGATAAGCAACTGATCACAAAGATATACAAAGAACTCACATGACTCAACAAAAACAAAGTAAACAACCCAGTCAAAAAATGGGCAGAAGAACTTAAAAGACACTCTCCAAAGAGGAAATGCAAATGGCCAACATGCATATGAAAAAATGTTCAACATCCCTCATAATCAGGGAAATGCAAATCAAAACCACAACGAGATACCACCTTATACCTGTGAGAATGGCACATATTTTAAAAAAAGTAGCAACAACAAATGTTGGTGATGATGTGGTGAAAAAAGGAACTCTCTTACACTGCTGGTGGGAATGCAAACTGGTCCAACCACTATGGAAAGCTGCATGGAAGTTTCTCAGACTACCCAAAAATGGAACTACCATATGACCCAGAGATTCTATTCCTAGGGAACTACCCAAAGAACACAAAAACATTAATTCAAAAGGAAACTTGCACCCCTATGTTTATTGCCACACTATTTATAATAGGTAAGAATTGGAAGCAACCCAAATGCCCTAAAATAGATGACTGGATCAAGAAGATATGGTATATACACACAATTGAATACTATTCAGCAATCAAAAAAGATAAACTAATGCCTTTCAGAGCAATATGGATGGAGCTAGAAGGGATTATGCTCAGTGAAATAAGTCAGAAGGAAAAAGAAAAATATCGGAGGGTTTCACTTACAGGGGAACTAATAAAGGGATAAGTGGAAAAAATATTAACAATAAAAAACACAACACAACAAAACAGACAGACAACTATAAATCAGAGTCATTCTGCAGGGAGGGGGAGGGACATGGACCAAAACAAGGGTGGGAAGAGCACAAGGAACTATGGTGCACAGGTGAATTGGTGGTGTAAATTCTATGGGGACTACACCTGAGAAAAGAAAGCAAACATTGTACAAAAATGAACAATGATGTAAAATACATATAAATAAATTATTTTAAAAAACACATGAAAAGATGACCAGTAACATTAACCATTAGGGAAATGCAAAATAAATCTAAAATGAAATATATTTATTAGAATAGCTAAAATAGAAAATTGTGACAACATCAAATGCTCATAAGGATGCAGAGTTACTGAATAATTGTTGGCAAGAAATGTAAAATGTTACAGCTACTCCAGAAAACATTTTGGCTGTTTCTTAAAAAAACTAAACATGCAATTACCGTATGAGCCAGGAATTGACTTCGTGGGTACTTATCCCAGAAATATGAAAAGAGTGATGTTTATGCAATATCCTGTACACAAATGTTTATAGTAGCTTCATTTATAATGGCCCAAAACTGGAAATAACCTAGATGTCCTTCAACAGGTGAATGGTAAAAGTAAACTATGGTACCTACAGCCCATGGAATACTACTTAACAATAAAAAGAAATGAAACACTGATACATGCAACAAATTGATGACTCTCCAGAGAATTTAGCTGAATAAAAGAATCCAATTACTGAATGACCTTAAATCTCAAAAGTTATATACTACAACACATTATATACATACACAACATTCTTGAAATGACAAAAATTATAGAAATCGGTTTCAGGGTTTAAGGAGGGATTGACAGTGGGAGAAGTGGGTGGGACTGAAAAGGCAGCCTGAAGAATTCTTACGGAAATGGGAAAACTCTGTGTCTGGATTGAAATCATGTTAACACCTGGATATTACACTTTATTATAGCTTCATAAGGTTGTACCACTGTGGGAAACTAGGTAAAGGGTACACAGGATCTCTAGTGTTAGTTCTAACAACTATGTGTGTACTATTTAAAAATAAAATGTTCATAAAGAGAAATAACCAGAGCAATCAATTTTCTCTTAAAAATAACCTAGAATATGAACCTACTGTAGATTATATAGGTTTGCCTGCTCAAGCACATAAATAATCCTCCTGCGTTTCCATTGGCAGTAGCTTCTGAATACCAACTCGTCTTTCCTCTGAATTGAAATCTCCTAGCGAGAGCAGGTAAAGATGTATGTTCTGGTGGAAAGAGCCCTGGTATCGAGGTCAGAAGACCTGGGTTCTATTCCTGACTCTCATTCATTAACCATATGAACCCAGACAAATTAAGCTGACTTTTTTAATCTTAAAAATTTCCTCACTTGTAAATCAAGGATAATAGTACACACATTGCATACTGTCTACTTAACAGAATTGCTGTGTGTATGTGTCTGTGTATTTGTGTGTAAGTGGTGAAGTTGGGGGTAAAGAATCATATGAAAGAGTGGATCTAAGAATCTTCTGTAAAATGTAAACCATGACAGAGTGTGGTATGAGGTTTTATAACTACAGAATAGTCATTTTGCCATTGCATGGAATCACTTAATAAAGGCTATCTACTAAATAAATAACAAATGAGTGGCTGGTCATTAGAAAAGTCAAACAAGATCAGAATTTTCTCCAAACATTTAAATAAAAGATATGCATAGCACATTCAATCAAACAGCAAAAAGTAACATAGACTATATAATCAACAGGGTTATTAAATTAATCTCTGCATAAAAAAAGTTAACTGTGCAATCATGTTTCAGGGGATGAACAATAATGAGTAGGAGAATCGTTAAAAAGAAAAACAAGTTCTCTGACAGGAAACCAAAGAGCCAGAAGAAGGAACTGTAATATATCAATATTAGAACAAAAGTGGCAAAAAGGAAATGCTCAGAGAATTGTTTGCTTTATAAAGAGACTATGGAAATTGATCAATTAGGACTTACAGTACAGTTCAATTTTAATTTGTATTACTTCCTATGACAAACACATTGGAAGGTCCAGATGGGCACATGAACTTTCTCTTCTTCCCAAAAAAAAAGCAAAAAAAAAAATCTAAAACATTTAACGTTAAAGTTTTTTGTTAAATTAAATTCACACAGGTCATAATTACATTAGCTCCAGGAAAATTCTAGGTTTCTCAAAGTTGAGGTTAGTTTGTATCACGTTATCACCCTGCCTTATTGTTCCACCACCTGTTGTGGTTTGCCAAATTTGTATATGAAAAAGCAGATGATTCCAGAGCAGATTCAGGATCCTGAGATATTAACATGGACTCTAATAATGACTTTCTATGTGACTTTAAGCAAGGCAGTTATTATAACTCCCTTATAATAACAATACTACCTCATATGTGTACGAGCTGTTAAAGTGTACAACACATATTATTTCAATTGATCCTTGAAACCTCAATATGGGAATGAGAGCAGGTATTACTCTGATTTTACAAATGAGAAAACTCATGTCCAACAGGAGAGGAAGAATATCCATATGGGAAAACAAACAAGAAACTATGTAGATTCTCTATCACACCATAAACAAAAATTAATTCAAAAAATGGCTCATAAACAAATACGTAAATGATAAAAGTATAAAAACTGTAAGAAAACATAGAAGATCTTTACAAATTTGGGAGAGGCAAATATATTTTATCATGTCCAAAACCTTGACCCATAAAAGAAAAAAATGATAAATTGGACTTCATCGAAGTTAAAAACTATTGCATTTTAAATAATGCCATTAAGAAAACGGAAAGGGCCCTCAGGTGCATGGCACAGGAGTTAAGTCTCAGCGCTATCAAGCTATCGCCAACCACTGTGGCCTGAGTGTGACCCCAGCCCAGGTAGCTGACCCACATGGCACAGCAGACCTTTCCTGTCTCGCCCGCTGCTCCCCTTAGCAGTGTATTTCAGTCAATCTGCCTGTTATGCTCCCCACTCTGTCTCTGGTGAATCCTCTCACCTCCTGCACCTCTGACCTACACTCCAGTTCTTTTATACATAAATCTTTTAAAAAATCATGTTTAAAACAAAAAAGAAAATGAAAAGAAAAGCCAGAGTGAGAGAAAATATTTACAAATTGCATATCTGATAAAGCATTTGTATCTAATTTACAAAGAACTCTTGCAACTCAACGAGAACCCAATCAAAAATGGGAAAATAATTGGATAGACATTTTCCCCAAAGAAGACACACAAATGATCAATAAGCACATGAAAAGTTAATACCATTAACCATCAAAGAAATGCAAATCAAATCACAATGGGCTGTCACTACACATCCACTAGGATCACTATAATAAAAAGATGGACAACAAGTGTTAATAAGGATAATGAGAAACTGGAACCCTCATAGACAGCTAGTAGGAATGTAAAATGGTTCAATCACTTTGGAAAACAGATTACAGCTCCTTAAAAAGTTAAAAATAGTTACCATATGACCCATAAATTCATTTGCCTAAGAGAATTGAAAAGATATGTCCATACAAGACCTATAAACAAATGTTCAGAGCAGTATTATTCATAACAGCCAAAAAGTGGAAACAATTCCAATGTTGGCCAACTAGTAAGTGGGTAAACAAAATGTGATCTATCCATTCAATAAGATATAGTAATATACTATTTATCTAGCAATAGGAAGGAATGAACTAGATAGAAGCTACAATATGAATGAAACAAAAAACATTATGCTAAGTTGAAAGAAATCAGACACATGAGGTCACATATTATATACTTCTGTGTCCAGACACTGGACACTGTAACAGTGTCCAGAAAGAGAAAATCTATACAGATAGAAAGCAAATCAATAGGTGCCTGAGTCTGAAGTTGGGAGCAGGGGTTAACTGCAAAAGGGCAAGAGGAAACTTTTTGAGCTAATGGAAATATTCAAAAACTGAATTGTGGTTACAGTTTCATAATTCTATAAATTTACTAAAAATCACTGAATTGTACACATACAATGGGTGAATTTAATGGGCTGTAAATTATACCTTAATAAAGCTAATTTAAAAACCACTAAATAAACCTGCACTGAAAAGAAAAAAATCAGCAGAGGAAGGACTAAAGACAGGTCTTCATTATACTGTCTACTCTGTTACCTGCCTTTTAAAACTAGTGCGAATAAAAGTGTTTTTTTCAAAGGGCTAATGTCATCACAGAGGAAGTAACAATTCTACCAGGTTTTAAAAATACAAAATAAGTCAAAATGTCAGGCAGTACTGCCAATTTTGACCTAATACATAGTATACTTGTATTAGAAAATTTCTACTTTTAATTATTTCACAAATGCAGGGAAATTTTATAGTGTATAACTACATTGTAATTATGAACTTATTTACACTGAAATTCTTATGAGAAAGCATTATGTAATTCCAAATATGAAAGACAGTTCAGCCCTTTAAAATTAGCTGAAAGTAATATTACTGTTGGACTTACGGTATGGCTAGTAAGATTCAGAGCATCTTCAAAATATCCCCAAACTTCTTCCAAGGGACAGAGTTCTATACTTGATGCCCCATCTGGCATTAAGAGGTTAATCAAGTTGTGAATACATTTGCTGAAAATCAAAAAGAGAAAACTCATCCCAAAAGGAAAGAAATCATTGGCTTCATGGTTAAGTATAATCTGTGTCTCATCTCTATGAACTTCAAAAACACTTCTTCCTCAATTTTATCTGGTTTCCAACCTTAAAAGACAGATGTTTGAAGTTATCAAAGGAGCTGACCAATTCTTCCTATTTCGTGCCTGTGCTGTCTTTCACTTTATTTTAATTTCCTGAATTAAGGAGTTGTGGCTGTTCACTATATTTTATGAGTCCATTCAATCTACAGGCACTTTAAAGAATTTTGTTACATCCTCAAATGGGCAAAAGAATTTGTATTTAAGTTGGGAATAATTCCAGAACAGTCTCTCATGTCTCAGAAAAGAATGCCTATAACAAAGTTTTCCAGAGAAAAATCATACATCTGTTTTCCTCCATGTTTACATAAAACATAAAATCTCCAATAAATAATACATAATGTGCAGGACTTACTAATCTTTAAAAAAGGTTCTTAGAAAAAATATCTGAGAAAAACATAGCAAGATGTAAATACTTGTTAAATTTGGGTGGTGGAAATGTTGGTGTTTTTTTATCCACCTGTATTTTTTGCACATTTGGCATTTTTAGTAATGAAACAAAGAAAAAGAGTTATTTAGTAATTTTACTACATCTGGGAAAACCAGACTCTTGAACTTGCTAAATGATTCTTGGCCTATAACAATTCTTAAAATGGAATAGTTCTGAGGGATTTTTATGCCCAGGAGTTATAAATGTGCCCCTGATTGTCTTTTAAGTTGGGCTAGTTGAGTAAAATTGTTGACTTATGGGGCACTGACTAGAGCCTACATTAGGTATTCAATTATATTTACCAACCTGTACTTCAAAACATCAATTGATTCTTTCTTTTTGTGGAACAATAAAGCCTTTTTCAAGGCCTTTAAAGCGATGGAAGGATAGTGTGCAGGCATTTCCATTGCTAATACTATAGGAAGTGAAGAAGAAAAAAGGTGGTGAACACATTAATCTCATATATTACAGTTTTCATTCCAGGCTACAACTTGTTTCTCTAAAGAAATTGGCCTGAAACAGACTAACAAAAACAACCAAAATAATTTTATAAAATGACGACTCTGGGGCCTCCCTGGTGGCGCAGCGGTTAAGCACTGCGCCGTGGAGCTGTTGGAAGCGCGCGATGCGGGTTTGACACCCAGCCGGGGAGAAACCCACATGGTGCGGCAGACCTCTCCTGCCTCGCCCGCTGCTCCCTTCAGCAGTTTGTTTCTGATCTGCCTGTTCTGCTCCCCACTCTGTCTCTGGTGAACCCTCTCGGCGCCCCCCCGCCTCTGGCCTGTACCCCAGCTTGTATGTATAAATAAATAAATCTTAAAAAAATGACTCAACAGAGGCTTTCAGAGATAGATTCTACTTTCTGGGTGGAGTAACATGGCAGAACCACAGGTTATATCATTTTCTCAGCAAACATAAACACAGAACTTACTCTGTGACTCTACCACTTAGTCCTACAGAGAAAGCAATGATCTTATGAACCAGAGAGAGAAACAGGGGCATGTTAAAAAGGAACAACAGATCAATAAAGGTGCACTAATAAAAAACAGATTTATAGTACAATCTATTGTTTTTGTCATATACTAAAAACAGAAAACACTTGATATGAGAATAAATATCAGAGTAATAAACTCTAAATTTCCAGATATATTTACCATGCCTCCAGAATTGGAGGGACATTGTATAAGGAGTAGGGTTTACCACTGCAAGTCCATAAAGTTTATACCAGCTGCTCCATGTCTCTAGGAATCCTGACTTGGCAAGAGAAAGAAAGGTATATGTGACTCTTGTGCACTTGGGGCTACCTACTATCCTTATATTAGCCACATACATGCTCTTGAGGGTGAGAGATAAAAAGGTAAGGTAATTAGGCCATTTCCTGCAGTGTATCCCTGAAGGTGTCAACTGTGTTAAAAAATTATTACCAATATTTCTCTATACACTTCAATAAATTGCTAAGATTGCATCACCCCTAGTGAAGTAGTCAATTATCATTTGTATTTGGCTGAGCAAAAATGACACAAGTTTTAGTTACCTCTAGTGTAGCTACACAACTCAGTTCCAAACATGTAAAAATATGCATACTTTATGAGCAATGCCCTTTTCTAGGGTTTATAAATGCAACAAGCATATTGTTGTTCATAACCCTAAGGAGCTTATAATCTCATATAAAGAAAAAGTGCACAAATGATTGTAATACAAAATAGTAAAATAGATTGCCATTAGAGAAGGAGAAACAGAACGTTATAAGGAAATATTGTTTCCTACCTATAAGAAAGAACAGAGAGAATAAAGAAAAAGTAGTAAGATCTAAATGAGTACTAGCCTTCCCAAAACATAAATATAGCTCTTACATGCAATTGTTTCAAAAGTTTTACTTTCTAAATCAGGCAGTTCCCATACTGGTTCCAGGAAGCTGTCCAGTAACGGATCATTCATTTTGGCTTTAATTTCAAATTCATACAGCAGAAGCAATGTCTCAGATGGATCATTCGAGACGTTCCCTAAGAAAGAAGCAAAAAAATGCAACATTCTCTGTGATTAATTTTTCTCTCCTAGTATCTTTTTTGGGGAGATATTCCTGTTGAGGAAAATTAATTTCACTTTCCATTTGAAGGTTATCCCAGTTTCTACAGATAATTTAAAAGAATTTTAATGATAATGCAGCATCTTACATATCCTGTCTATTAATGACTAATATTTGAGAATATTCACAATATTAATGGAATTTAACATATATAAGTCCAAAATTTCTTTTACATTTCAATATTGGGTATTAGTGAGAGTCAAAATAATTATGGTCAAAATCATTATGTCAAAAACTTGTAACAAATATTTGGTGTTAGTTTAAATACAATTCAGTTTCTGGTGTACAAGAAAGAATATATGGTTTACTTCACCAAAAGGAATCTGTTTTGTGTGTGGAGGTTCCTCAAATTACTGAAAATGGATCTACCATATGACCCAGAGATTCTACTCCTAGGAATCTACCCAAAGGACACAATAACATTAATTTGAAAAGAAACCTGTACTCCTATGTTTATTGCAGCACTATTTACAATAGCTAAGATATGGAAAAAACCTGAATGCCCCAAAACAGATGACTGGATCAAGAATATGTGGTGTATATACACCATGAAATACTATATAGCAATCAAAAAAATAAACTCATGCCATTCGCAGCAACATGAATGGAGCTACAAGGGATTATGCTTAGCGAAAAAAGTCAGATGGGAAAAGAAAACTATTGGACGGTGTTACTTTTAGGAGGAATATAGGGGAACTGAACAAAGGGTCAAAAAATAAAAAGAGAAAACTTGCAGGCAAACTAAAGATCTGATGCATACAGCAGGAGAGGGCTAGGTAGGGAGTCAAAAAAAGGGGAGGGAAGAGCACAAGGAACTATGGTTATGGTTCACAGGTGATGTCGTTGTGTAAGAATTATGGGAACTAAACCTAAGGGGAAAAATCAAATATTGTACAAAAACGTAAGAAAATAAAAGTTTAATCAATGAAAACAAAAAGAATCTCTCTTAATGTTCTGATGACCTCTTCTTGGTATTTCCTCTGCTGCTGATTTTTAGTAGAGTTATCTGTGATTGCATAAATAGAGTTGAATGGAGAGGTACTGATCATGTTTTCTCCAAATGAGAGTACATGACCAATTACTATTGTAATGCAGGGGTACACAGGTAATACAAGTGTCCTGTATTTTTGGAGTTTAGCTGAGATTCAGACATAAGAGCACACACAAGATAGAGTGTGATGTCAAATTGCGATCTTAAAAAATGAACAAAGCCACGAATCACTCTTTCTGGCAGTGGCAAGGGTGACTCTAACATATCCCTCTTGTGGCTTTAGAAAATCTCAGTGCAGAGTCCCTTGTGCAAGCAGCAACCAGGGAGCAACAGGAGATAGGAAAGGAAAAATTGAGGGAAAGGTCAAATTGTGATGGTGACTTTTCTTGCCTTCCACCCGATTTTTAAAAAAAAAAAATGGTAGATACACTTTAATTGATACATTTTGATGAATTTCAAAAACTTTTCATACTTCAATTTTGAATTAATTTGGCAATGAGAGTCAAACTTCACTTTTCTGAGTCCTTCCTCACTGACTATAGTAGTATGATTAGAATAAAAAAAGTCAGATAACTGAAGTGCTTGCATTGAGGGTGAAAAAATCACAACTCCCATACACTACTAGTGACAATACAAAATGGTGCAGTGGCTTTGTAAAAGTCTGGCAGCTCTTCAAATGATTGTACACAGTTACCATACAACCTAGGTATATAGCCAAGAGAAATGAAACTATATAGCCATACAAAAAGTTATTCACAAATGGTTACAATAGCATATTTATAATAGCTAAAAGATGTAAACAACTCAAATGTCTATCAGTTGATGAATGGATAAACAAAACATGGTATAGCCATACAATGGAATATTATTGACCATAATAAGGAATGAGGGACTGATACAAGTTACAACACAAATGAACCTTGAAAATATTATGCTAAGTGAAAAAGCAAGTCATACAAAGTGTGTATCTATCTATCTCTCTATCTCTATCTATCTATCTATCTATCTATCTATCCATCCATCCATCCATGGTGCCATTGCTATGAAATGTCCAAAATATGCAAATCTATAGAAACACAAAGTGGATTAGTGTTGTATAGGGTTCTTGGGAGGAATTCAGGTATGGGGGCATTATAGGTAAAAGGTATGGGGTTTCATTTTGAAGTGATGGGTAAAATGTTCTAATATTGATTGTTGACGGTAGTTGCAGAAATCCACTGAATTATACACTTTAACATGTTTGTATGGCATGTGAATCATATCTCAATAAAGTTATTTTTAAAAATGAATCTATACTCTATGTAATATTCCTATGTGCCTGACTTCTTTTGCTCATGAAAATGTCTGTGACAGTCATTTAGATTTTTGCATGGGTGCAAAGTGCATTTCTCTTATTATTGATACTTTGTAGTATTCCAGTGTATGAATACACTACAATTTATTTAATGACTAGGGTTTTCAAATCTTTATCTGTTATAAATAGAGCTGTGTTGAACATTGTATATATTGTATATATATTTTGATAAAGGGTATTCATTGCACCTGAGTAAAGATCTTTGAGTAGGATTGCTGAGTTATTGCTAGGGTAGAAGTATGTTTGGTTTTAGCAGATACATTCCCAAAGTGGTTGTACTGATTTACACTTCCACCAGCAATGTATCAGAGCTTCAGTTGCTTTTCATCCTTACAAACACTTGTATCTTAATTTTAGTCCTTTCAGTGAGTGTGCAGTGATGTCTTATAATGATCTTAATTTGAATTCTCTGATGAGTAATGATGTTGAGCATTTTTTCTGTAATTCTCTTTTGTGATGCTCTTATTCAACTCTTTCACCCACTTTTTTATTGGGTTGTCTTTTCTTACCAAGCTTAAGAGTTATTTATTTGTTTTGGAATTTATCAAGTTTACTGTATTGATATATCTTTTTCCTATATATGGCTAGTCTTTTCTTATCTCAGTGTTATCTTTGACAAACTGAAGTGATGATTTATAATGAAGTCCAATTTAATAATATTTTTCTTTACAGTTGGTTGTGAAGATACAGTTGTGAAGATAATGAAGATATTCTCTTATGTTTCTTTTTAGAAAATATATTGTACTTTTTACTGTAATCCACCTCAAATTAGTATTTCTGAATAGGGTGAAAGAAGAGTCAAGGTTCATTCCGCACCCCCCCCCCATATGGGTATCAAATTGTTCCAGCACATTTCTCTTCACCGAATTGCACTGAGCAACTTTGTAAAAAATAAAATGACTATGTGTTAGTCTATTTCTGTACTCTATTTTGGAGCCTCTTATTACCTTCTTTTGCTGATAGTCTATTTTATTTATTATGAATACAACTGTTCCAATTTTTTTCCACCATTCACTTGATATATCTTTCTCCACCCTTTCTTTTTATTTTTTTTAAGATTTATTTATTTATGCATATAAGCTGGGGTACAGGCCAGAGGTGTGGGGCAGCGAAAGGGTTCACCAGAGACAGAGTGGGGAGCATCACAGGCAGAACGATGGAAATACACTGCTGAGGGGAGCAGCGGGCAAGGCAGGAGAGGTCCGCCTTGCCATGTGGGACTCTCCCTGGCTGGACTTCAAACTTGCGTTGCTGCTGCCGACAGCTCCACAGTGCAACGCTTAACCGCTGCACCACTGGGGAGGCCCTTTCTCCACCCTTTCATGAATCTGTTTGTCTTTAGAACTGATGAGTTTCCTACAAGCAACATATAGTTGGGTGCTATTTTTAAATTCAATCAGCCACTCTGTCCTTTAACTGGTGAGTTTACATTAAGGGTGATCATTGACATGTAAGATAGTAATACTGTCACTTTTGCTTTTGTTTTCTGGTTGTTCCATATTTTTCTCTTCCTTTTCCCCTGTGTTTCTATCCAACAATTTATTTGGATGATTTTCCATGGCGATATTCCCAGTTTTTTAAATTTTATTTTGTATCTCTGCTCCAGATTTTTGTTTTGTGGTTATGATGAGGATTTTATAAAACTTCCATATCTAAGGTAGTCTTAGATGCTGGAATCTTCTGCATTTGCCTATAAAGGTTCTGTCATTTTTGTCCCCCCTTTCAGTTGTCTCAAATTAACCTCTTTTTATACTGCAAGCTCACTGTCAAGGTAACAATATTTTTAATGTTCTTTCCATGTTTAGGTTTTATTTTACACTTTTATGCTACAATCAACTATTTTATAGCTTATTCTGAGATAAGTTGAAAACTTCCGATTCTATTTATCATGTAAATCAAAGTTGTGTTTTCATTTTTCCTTTTCATATTTATTCTTGTTAAGCAGATCTGGTGGTGGTGAACTCCACTAACTTTAAAATTTTTTCTGGTCTGGGAAAGCCTTTATTACCCTTTCATATTTAAATAATTTGCAGGGCAGGGTATTCTTTACTGGTAGTTTTTATCTTTTAGTATTTTGAATATGTCATCTATTTTCTACTGACCTGTAGCGTTTCTGCTGAGAAATCTGTTAATAGCCTAGTTGGGATGCCCTTGTATATTCATGCTTCCTTTCCCTAGCAGCCTTTAATATTTTTTTCTTTATCAGTGCCTTTTGACAATTTTAGTATTATATGTCTTGGTTTAGGTCCTTTTGCTTTTAGAGGGTTAGGTATTCTTTGATTTTATGAATTTGTGTAGTTGGCTTCTCCCCTAGGTTTAGAAAGTTCTTAGCTATTATTATTTAAAATAAAATCTTTGTTCCCTTTTACCTCTCCTTATCCTTCCAGGATACTTTTATTCTATGCTTCTTTTCCTAATGGAGTCTGACAGTTCTCATAGAGTTTCATCTTCCCCCTAAATTTTAGTTCTCTCTCCTCTTCCTATTGAGTCATTTCTATACTTCTATCTTCAATATCACTAATACTTTCTTCCATAAGATCTATCCTACTTCCTACACCTTCTATAGAAGTCTTCATTTATTAAATTCTTCATATTCAGAACCTCTGTTCAGGTGTTTTGTTTGTTTTTTGATAGATTCAATCTCTTTGGTGAAGTACTCTTTTTGTTTCTTCTGAGTTCTTTCTATATTTTTTTGTGCTTTGCTGAGTTTCTTAATGAGGGCTATTTTGAATTATCTATTAAATCAAGTTTTCTGCCTTAAGTTTTTAAAAAAAATATTTATTTACTTATGCATACAAGAGCTGGGGTGTAGGCCAGAGGTGTGGGGTGGTGGTGAGAGGATTCACCAGACAGAGTGGGGAGCAGAACAGGTGGACTGATTGAAATACATTGCTGAGGGGAGCAGCGGACAAGACAAAAGAGGTCTGCTGCGCCATGTGGGTCAGCTCCCTGGCCAGGGATCGAACTGGTGCTGCAGTGGCTGCTGATCACTTCATAGTGCCAAGACAACCCCTTGTGCCACCAGGGAGGCTCCTTAAGTTTGATTTCTAGAGATCTGTCATTTTCTTTCTGTGGTGCCATATTGCTATTATTTTTTTTTTCCTGTTAGTTGATGGTGTGCTCCTTTGCATATTTGGCTTATCTAAAAGTAATTAGGTACCTTTTTTTTTCCTAGCAGGTGACACTCTGGCTCTAGCTTTAACTTTTCCTTGTGGTTGGGGAGGATAGGAAGTGAGCCAAGTTATTGTAGCATTGGGGGCTTCAGGGGAGGACAGTACTGAGCACACAGTCACAATTCTGCCCCCTTTTCCCTGTAAACCCGTACTGGGTTTCACCCTGTGGGGAGGCATTGATTTTACTTGGTTTGTTTTTCTCTCCCCTCCCTCTTTACAGTGGGGAGGGAGAGAAGAGGGGTTGTAGTCCCATGTACTGCTGCCACGCTCCTCCTTACCAGATTCTGGCCAATATGGTGAACCACTCCTTCTCTATCACGGGGTTCACTGAGGCACAGAATATGGATATCCGTGGTGTCTTTGCTCTCCTCTCACCTCATCTGCAGATGTTTCATAGTCCTGTCTTTCTTGCTCCAGCTCCACCACCTCCATGAGTCCTAATTCACCCACGTTCAGATACACAGATATTTGTATATGGTTAGCATCCTGTTGTGATAAACATAAGATCCTTAGGTGAATTATAAAATCTTTTATTGTAGTTTAAATGGGGAAAATTGGTAGTACCTTACTCTGTCATGATGATGACATCACTACAGCTATTTTCTCTGTGGAAAGGTATTTAAGATTAAATTTCTTTAATAGATACAAGGCGCTCACACAACTCAACAAAAACAAAGCCAATAACCCAATCAAAAGATGGGCAGAAGAGCTCAAAAGACACTTCTCCAAAGAAGAAAAACAAATGGCCACCAGGTACATGAAAAAAATGTTCAACATCACTTATAATCAGGGAAATGAAAATCAAAACCACAATGAGATACCACCTCACACCTGAGAGGATGGCACACATTAAAATACAGGCAACAACAAATGCTGGAAAGGATGTGGAGAAAAAGGAACTCTTCTACACTGCTGGTGGGAATGCGAACTGTTCCAACCACTCTGGAAAGCTGTATGGCGATTCCTCAAACTGCCCAACATGGAACTTCCATACGACCCAGCAATACCACTTTTGGGAATCTACCCAAAGGACACAAAAACACTAATCCAAAAGGATACATGCACCCGTATGTTCATTGCGGGACTGTTTACAATAGCAAAGGTATGGAAACAACCCAGATGTCCAAAAATAGATGATTGGATCAAGAAGATGTGATACATACACACCACGGAATACTATTCAGCACTCAAAGAAGATAAACACATGCAATTTGCAGTGACATGGAGGATCTAGAAGGGATCATGCTCAGTGAAATAAGCCAGAAAGAAAGAGAAAAATATCAAATGGTTTCACTTATAACAGAACTATAGGGAAACCAAATAGGAGAGAGACACTCAGCAGGGAAGGGGAGGATAAGGGCACAAAATGGAGTAGAAAAGGACACAAGGGACTACGGAGATGGGTCACAGGTGAATTGGTCATGGGTTACCCAAGGGGAATACAAAATGTAAAAGATATAAATAACAATAAAAAAGAAAATGTCACATAGACTACAAAACTATTTGGAATAAATTTGAGATATTTTATAATTTAAACATCCCTACTCTGTGAGGAATCAGAGTCACCCTCCTTTCAGACCTTATTTATTACCCTAAACTAAAGGTGTATATCCCATTGAGAAGAGAGGACCTGGAGGGCTGCGACTGATGTCCTAGACCTTGTTCTGCTTTATTCAAGTATCTCATATGCCTTTTATTCTTCTAGTTGTTTAGTAAAATTTGATATTGAATAAAATCTGAATCAGTTGAATATGAAATAATAGCAGACCAATTTTTATAGGTATACTTTTCAAAAAATGTGTCCATTTTATCAACATGGTCAGGTTTTTTTTGGCATAAAGTTGTTTGCAATATCCTTCTATTGTCTTTTTGATGTCTGAAAGAATGTGTTGTATGTATACTTTTACTATGTATACTGGTATTAATAATTTGTGTCTTTTTGTTGTTTAAGCCATACCGCTTGGAGTTTAGCATTGTAGCAGTCTTTTCAAGGAATCAACTTTCGGCTTTGTTGATTTTTTCCTATTACATGTCTACTTTGTAGTTCACTGTTTTCTGCTCTTATATTTGTTATGTGCTTCGTTCTCCTTTTTGGGGGGAGGAGGGGTTTAAGTTGCTGTCCTTTCCATAGACTGATTTGGAAGCTTAAATGAGCCTTTCATCTGTTCTAATATATGCATATTAACTATATAGTTTCCTTTAATTGGCTCCCACATTTTAATGTCATTTTTACTTTCATTGATTTCAATATGTTCTACAATTTTCCTCTTGATTTAGTTTTTGACCAATAGGTTATTGAGAATTGTTTCTTTTATATTTTCAACAGTAGGGATTTTCTAATCACATTTTTGTTGTGGATTTCTAGTTTAATTCTACTTTGTTCAGAGAATATATTTTGTATGGCTTTAATCCATTGAAATTTGAGATTTGCTTTTTGGCTCAGTATATGATCCATTTTGGTAAATGTTACAACTGTACCTGAAATACGGTGTATACTGTAGTTGATAAGTGCACTGTGCTATGAATGTATGGATTAGGGGTGAACTGAAGTTTCAAGTGTGGGAAAACTAGAAATCAATAATGAGTATCTAGAGCATAGTTATAGTACAAATACCTTACTCTGACGAGGAGGCATTATGCCAAGATAATTATACAAGAAAAGTTCCAGATTCATATATATACTTCTATAAAAGCAGTAACACTGGTCAACAAATTTTTACAAAATTCATGTTACTGAAATAAAATCACTCATTTCCTATCAATTTGTATGTGCTCAACACGAATATGACAGTCAAATTCTAATTTTGGCTCTAGTTTTTCTTGTAATCTGTAATAAATTGATGTTTACATCATGAAATGCATGCCAATAGTAATAGGACTACGGTTAATACCTGTAAAAAATCAAGTCATAGACTACGTCACAGATTTCTTCGCTTGTCTCTTGTACAGCTGTTCAGGAACAGAATAGATGGAAGATGGTTTCCATTGTGCAAAAGCACAGCCCTAAGGCTCAGTTTCAAAGAATCTAGAAATAGTCTCCATTCTTGTGGGTCATGAGAGATTTTTAAGGCATTCATGAGGCCCTCAATATCGGAACAGAATACCAGAGTACTTTCCTTTCTGAAGAAAGGCTCCAACTGCTGGTGGCGCTTTCGATATCAAGGAATTGTGACATTTTCTGCTAGAAGATTCCATTGTTGGAGTCTTGATCCTAGCAATTCTGCCTTGTTCTTGGAGAAGTCCAAATCATGAACCAGGTCATCTAGTTCTTCCTGTGTTAGTCTGTGTGGGGTTGATGATGCACCACAGTGAAAATCTGGATCACTGCATGCTGATGGAACAGCAGAAGAATAGGTCGGCTCACCTTTGTCCTCATCAGAGGAATCAAGAGAATATTCTGCTGGAGGTTCTGGAATAGGAAGTCCCTCACCATGTGGAACTAGTCTCAATGCAGATGGAATGTTTGGGTAGACTATTCTCGACTTCTTTTGCTTTGTTATTCCACTGGAAAGAGGAGGAACCAAGCAGAAGTAACAGTCTTTTATGTGGTTGCTTGGCTCTCTCCACACCATGGGGAATGCAAACGGCATTGATGGTCTTTTGCCATTTAACCACTGTGAAAGTTGTGCTGTACATGTAGCACAGCATATATGCGGGGCCCAAGGCTTGTCTTGGTCACCAATCTTGCATCTGAAGTCAAGATGATAAGCCTTCTTCACTTGAGAAGTGATACTTTTCTTCTGATTGGCAAATGTCACTTCCCCACAAATAGATCAGAAATTGTGCACGCTATTAACTCACTTTCAAGGCATTACTGTTCTGTATTGTGCCTAAATGGATAAAATAATAACAATTTTATGGAACAGTAGCTTCAACTGTCTCGCACCAAGTCTGAAATATTACAATTTTCAACCTTTCTGACAGGGCTTTATCTAGTGCACTGCTGACGTCAGCTTACTTCAGCAGCTGCCTGGCAGTAGTATTGCATTGCATCAGAAAATGATGCAATCCACTCTGGATGATGTGTGCATGATGCTATTATGCAATGCGATGCAATATTTCATTATTCTAGGCTGATTCAGGATGTTGTTGCAGTCCTACTGGATAAATTTACACAGTGAAATATATAAAATGAATTATATGAAATATCTTCAAAACAAGAGCTAATAAAAATTTGGGGGGTTTATATTCATGTTCAGCACACCAAGATACTACAGATTAGGGCCTTTTTAAGTCAGTAACGATTTCACTGTCGACCAGTGTAATATACAAAAATAAATATGTTAGGAACAGGGAGACTTGAATGACATTTCTAATTAAATAACACATTTGGGAGAAGGAACAGTACATATCAATGTAAATATCTGGGAACCATAACAAATCTATCTCCTGAAGTTGTGAATCCTACTAAATTTTTTCAGTAACTCCATAGCACTGTAATCATAGTCCTTACTCAGTGCCATTAGGGTTTTATTTTGTATTATTAGAGTCTGCTGATGTGTACTGTGATGCATAATTCAAATGGAATGCTGCCCAAAGATAAGATTTTTAGGAGCAACTTCTATCATGGATACTTAGGTATCTCCAAATAATTGTTTAATTTCCTCTAGCGAAAAAAAATTCTTGTCTTTTCCTTGGAGCAGGCAGTAGTTGGGGCTTGTGCAGCTATGGCCAAGATTAAAGCATGAGATGTTCTCAGTAAGGAGAAGCTGCTGCAAACAGCTGCATGAGCTGATGGTAGAGCTGCCCCAGTTGCCCTTTGCCAAAGTAACAGATATGACATTCAAACTTCCTAAGGTCTAAGTTGTTCATAAATCCATCACCTGTGTGTTTGCCATCATTAACCAGACTCAGAAAGAAAACCTCACAAAATTCTATGAAGTCAGTAAGTCCAAGCCCCTGGATCTGTGGCCCCCAAAATGTGTGCCACACATGAGGAGAACCTAAAGACCAAGCAGCAGCAGTGAAAGGAATAACTACCCACTGTGGAAGTACACAGTAAAGGACTATCATGTTGTTAATAAAACATAAACCACACAAAAAAATCCTAAATTCACGTTCTACTATTTCTGTGACCTAAGTCCTAAGTCCTAGCTAAAAGGTACACTAGAAAACCCACTCAAGTTTCATCATTCTGCTTAATGTGCTGGTTGATTAGTTCCAATTACCTTTACTCTTGGCTAATCTCAAAAGTAACATCTCCGAAAATTTCTTCTCCATTGAGAACTATCTGGGCCAAAAGCAACCTATATTTGAGTGCCAGTTATTACACCAACAGGGAGGCCATGCAGATAGAGCCTGGTAAAAGAATAATAAGCATTTAATCCTAGTTTGGGTATGTGCAACTGAACAGATAAAAATTATTTTTAATTCCCAATATAAGCCCAATAAATAGATTTTATCTACTGCATTTGGATAAATTAGATTGACCTTTTCAGTTCTGGGTTGAGGAGACCATAATATATAAATATATAATTTGTCTAAATGTAGACTTATCTTCTGCCCTGCCAGCTGATCTGCCTTTCCTCTGGTAGAGGATCCACATTGCATTTTGTTCTAAAACTCAGGTTTGTCTTATTTTCCATAGCCACTAATACTTTTGATGACATCACTTTATGAATACTTTGTAGCAAAGGTCAAAAGTATATCATTAGAGGTAAGTTATAGTCTTCCTGGCAATAACTTATCAAAACAACTGAAGGCTTTTCTTTCTCCATCTTCATGTTTTTGAGATAAAGAACATTTATTCATATTACAAAATAAATAGCTTTCGGATATCTAATCACTAAGATCATGTCCAGTCCTCACATTTGATGACTATCTATATAAAGTAGTATGACTCCAAGCATGTCCCTACCAACATCCAAAAGTTATATTCTTCAAAGGAGACTCTCAACAAGGAGCCAGAAAGAGACTCAGAAGCCGTGTTAGAAAGGTCTGTAGTGTATTATAATCATAAGCAGTCATTTTTGGTACAATCTCAACTTCCCACTAAATCTCTTTTTTTCTCAATCAAAAACAAGAAAAGACAACCAACTGAGTGGGAGAAAATATTTGCACACCTTATGTCTGAGAAGGGGCTGATATACAAGATATACAAGAACTCATACAACTCATACAACTCAACAAAAAGTAAACAAATAACCCAATTAAAAAAATGGACAGGGGAGCTAAGTAGTCTCTTTTCTGAAAAGATATACAGATAGCCAATAGGCACATTTAAAAATGCTCATTTGTCATTAGGAAGATGAAAATCAAAACCACGATGAGATACTAACTTACACCTGTAAAAATGGCATATATAAAAAAAAAACAGAAAAAAGTGTTGGTGAGGGCATGGAGAAAAAAAGAACACTGTCTCTTGGTGGGAATATAGACTAATCGAACTTCAATGGAAAACAGTATAGAGGGTTCTCAAATTTCAGAAATATATTTGCCTGAAAATCCAGTAATCCCATTCCTAGGTATCGACACACACACACACACCAAAAAACCACCAATTGAGGACTCCTATGTTCATTGCAGCCACACTATTGAAACAACCTAAGTGACCAAGGTAAGATAAGTGGACCAAGAAACTGGGGCATATATACACAATGGATTACTACTCAGGTATTAAAAAAATGAAAGAAATCTTCCCATTTATGACAACACAGATGGAAATGGAGTTGATTATGCTAAGTGAAATTAGTTAGAAGAAGAAAGACAAATACTAGATAATTTCCCTCAAATGTGGAATATAGAGAAACAAAGCAAAAGAAAAATCTGACTGTTGAACTGAAGTTACCAGAGAGGTGGGGGGGGGATCCTGGGGAAGGAAGTAGAAGAGGTAGGAACCAACAAAAAATGGTGGAAGATTATGGATGCTTTGATGGTAGGTGTGGTGCTGTAACATATGTGGGGAAAGTGTGAACCTATATGTCCAAATTATATACAATGTTTTAAACCATGGTTACCTCAATAAAAATAATAAATAATAATAATTAATTCAATTTAAAAAATCTCTTTTTTCCTTTTCCAGGAAACCTGACCTGCCTTTCTCTGTCCTATATCTCTGTAGGCATCAATCCAAAAAGAAGTCTTTATTAAGGTATTTTTCTAAAAGTTTCTCTCCTAAAGTATAAGCTGACAATAACTTAAGTTGTAAATTCTACTAGGGATCTTTGCATAGATCTCTTTATAGAGAGCTCTCAAAACCAAAATGCTCTAATACACAAATTAATGACTCTCTAATGAGAAAATTTCTGGTGTGATAGCAGCACTTCATTTAATAAATATTTACTATGTTTGTGTCTATGTATCAATACTTGAGAAGGGCCTTGACTTCACATTATATGAGTGTGAAATGTTTTCTTACTTCTTGCAGGCATTAATAAATTACATGATAGTTTCCAATATTAAAGGAACTCTTATAATTTATAGATATAAATAAGCTATTATATGCAAATATTCTTTAAGTTGCCATAAATACTTGAACTTTTAATGTGCTAAACTGAAAACATCTTTTTAAAAATATATATTTATTATTATTTGTATTTTTTACATTATAGTGTATTCCCCATAGGTTACCCACCACCGATTCACCCATGAACTATCACCATAATCCCTTGTGCTCTTTCCTCCCCCATTTTGAGCCCTTATCCTCCCCCGCCCTCGCTGAATGTCTCTCTTTTATTTGGTTTCCCTAAATTCCTATTATAAGTGAAACCATTCGATATTTTTCTCTTTCTTTCTGGCTTATTTTGCTGAGCATGATCCCCTCTAGGTCCATCCATGTTGCTGCAAATTGCATGTGTTTATCTTTCTTGAATGCTGAATAGTATTTCATTGTGTATATGTACCACATCTTTTTGATCCAATCATCTATTTTTGGGCATCTGGGTTGTTTCCATATCTTAGCTATTGTAAACAGTTCTGCAATAAGCATACGGGTGCACGTATCTTTTTGGATCAATGTTTTTGGGTCCGGTGGATAGATTCCTAGAAGTGGTATTACTGGGTTATATGGAAGCTCCATTTTTAGCAGTTTGAGGAACCGCCAAACTTTTAGCAGTTTGAGCTTTCCATAGTGGTTGGACCCAAACTGAAAACATTCTTACAAAAAATTTAGCTAACTCGGAAACATTTTAAAAATCCAAATGAGATTAAGTTTAATAATTCTGATTTAAAAGAAAGTTATGCCTTTTCTTGGTGACTTATTTATGTAAAGCATAAAAAAGCATACATTTATTTTACTTGAGTCTTTTCAAAAGTGTATACAGGTTTATTGATTATACATAACTGACACATTTAAATTATGAAAACTGTAAATTGTGTTCAACTAAAATTGAATCATTTTCACAAACTTTATTTCTGTAGTAACTATTCCTTGTAGTGTTAGGTTTTCAGATACTTCCCAAGATTAATTTAACTTAGTCACTGGATATCAAGATAAATTTCAAATAAAATAGAATAAACTTTGATTACTAAGCATAGTTTTACATTTATATGCTATTGCATATACACTATATGCTATAGAGAGGTATTATCTTTGGGTTATATTAATGAATCTATTGGTAGTGCCTCTTTAAAATGAATAGATGTGGCTATAGAAAGCTGTACTATGTGTGGTGATGTACTATAGTAAGTCCACTATATCTTTTTATATATTGCTGGATTTCGTTCCTAGTTTGAGGGTTTTTTTTTTTTTTGGACATATAATGTGTAAGTTTAACATGTCCAATATAATGATCTGATATATGTATATATTGCAAAATGATTACCACAATAAGGTAGGTTAACATATCTGTCACTTCACAAAGGTTATGTCCATGTCTTTTCTACTGTAACAAATGTGGCAGTGAACATGGGAGTGTAGTCTCTTTGAGATAACTTTTTTCCTTTGGAAATACATATATAGAAGTGGGATTTCTATAACATATAGTAGTTCTATTTTTAACTTTTGAGGAATCACCATACTGTATTCCATAGTGGTTGTACCAATTTACATTCCCACTAACAGTGCACAAGGGTTCTGTATTTCTCCACATCTTCATCAGCACTTATTATTATCACTTGTCTTTTTGATAATCAACATTCTTTAAAAGTAGTTTTAAGTTCACAGCAAAATTGAATGGTAAGTACAGAAACTTCTCATAAACACCATGACCCTACCCACTCCCCCAACCTTTCCCACTATTGACATCCCATACCACTCTGGCACTTTTTTTTACAATCAGTGGATCTACACTGATACATCATTTTTTCATGCAAAGTCCATAGTTTATATTACAGTTTACTACTAGTGTTGTATATTCCATGGCTTTGACAAATATATAGTGATAAATATCCACCATTGAAGTATCATAAAGAATAGTTTATCCTACCCTAAAAATTCTCTGTGTTCTAGCTATTCACTCCCTCCTTTCCAATTAAACCCTAGCAATTGGTGATCCTCCAAGGTTTTGCTTTTTTTCAAAATGTCTTATGATTGGAATCATGTGGTATACGTCGCCTTTTCAGATTGGCTTCGTTCACCTAGTAATATGCATTTAAGTTTCCTCCATGTCTTATCCTCAATTCTTCTGAATAATATTTCATTGTTTGGACATATCACAGTTTATTTAGCCATTAACTTACTGAATTACTTCTTGGTTGCTTACAAGTTTTAGCAATTATAAATAAAGCTGCTATAAACATCCATGTACATGTCTTTGCATAGACTTAAGGGTTCAGTTCATCAAGGATCCAGTTGCTAGATTATATGGTAATAATATATTTAGTTTTGTAAGAAACTGACAAACTATCTTCCAATGTGGCATTGCTGCATTTTGCATTGCTGCAACAATGATTCAGAGTTCCCATTGCTTCATGTAACTTGCCAGCATTTAGTACTGTGTTTGGACTTTTGTCATTCTCGTAGGTATATAGTAGTATCTTGTTTTAATTTTAAATTCCCCAGTGACGTTCATATATGAGAGATATACTGTTATTTATCTCTATGTAGAAAGAACCTAGCTGTGTAATTAAAAAAGAAGTGGATTTTTTTCAAAGGATAGCTAGCACTTTGACGTACTTTTTTTCTTTTATTGGCTTACAACACTACATGTTTTAGGAGTACAGGTTTACATCTTTTCAAATGTACATTACCACACCTTGCCTATCACCAAAGTATCATAGCCCTTCACCCATGTTAACATATTTTTTAAACAATAGCCATTGAAGCTATGACTTTTTCTCTGAGCACTTGGTTTCTATTCTGAGTTATTTTCATTATCATTATTTTCTAGCTATTCTTTAGTTTGCATTTTTAAAAATGTCCAAGTGGTCAAGTTTCTTTTTCTTTCCAAATTCCATTATTAATTTCTGGTTTCACTGCATTATGATTAGTTAATATTTTCTGTTTTACCTCTGTGTCTTAGAGTTTATTAGGATTTCCTTGTGAATAATTTTGTAAATATAAAAAGGGCACGTTAAAAGAAGATGAGCTTTGTTTGATCAGTTTATAGAGTATTTCCATTAAATCTTCTATACAAAGTGTGCTATTCTTTCATTTTGCTTGTTTTATTCCTTTAAATTACCATCATAGACTGAAAAATGTAAATTAAATTTTATGTTTATGTTCTTCCTTGTAATTTCTGTGGTTTGATACTGAAGTTCATTAAAGATATCACACATACACACAAAAAAATTACTGATCATTTCTAAATATTAGGGAAAAAATTCAGCAACATGTAAAATTAATAACATGCATGACCAAATAGCTTATTCCAGAAATTCAATGAAGAAATCTATTATTATAATTCAATATGTTAATACTTGAGAAAATAAAAAATAAAAAAAGACATAAAAATTTCTTATTCTAAGTGATGTGCTGAGTCAAAATACAGACATACAATGAGGGAAAATTAGTCTTAAAGAATCATTCAAGTACCACAGTGGCACAAATTGTCAGTGATAAAAAGACTGAGTTATTCAGATTTAAAACACTTTTCATAACTGTATTACCAAACTCCCAGTTTCCTCTGTACCTGTTTCTTTTAGGAGATTCCAGATGTCTCTGCATTTATGGATCTGCTCAAGTGCACGACTCAGTAACCTGGTCTATTGGTAATAATGAAGTGAGAAAATTAGTATCAACTAAAGAGTATTGTAAACAAGTTAAAGTAATCTCATATTGTGGTCATTAAAAACAGTTGAAAATAAAATTACAGAAAAAGAATGAAATGTTTTGGACTTTATTTAGAAATATTAACTTTTATTTGCACTTTTCCTTGATGTCACAGGAAAATGAAGATTAAATAGAAAAGTTTGAGTATGATCAATTTCTTTAATAATCTAGTACAGAAGAGAAGCACTTCCAGAATAGGTAGTATGGGAGTTCCATCGACCCTCCCTGCAACAAAACAATTATAACTGGTGAAAAGTATAAAACACAACTATATAAGGTCTCTAGAAATTGCCCTAAGGGCATATAAAAAATGAGAAAGCATCTATTTTAATAAATCTACTAAGTTTCAGTAAGAACAGTGGCAGATGAACCATGATGTTTACCAACCATCCATGCTTAATGTGATGTAAGTGCACCTTTAGGTGGATATGACCAAGAAGATGAGGCTCCCTCCACCCTCAGCTTCTAGGCTAGGGATTCCCTGAAGGGGCATGCTGCCAGCACTTCTCACCCCCTACCCCAGGTCTGTATTGGAGAAGCTCTATCATAAACAGCACAACTGAGGATCTTGAAGCATTCTTCCTCTACCCAGTTTGCATTTGTAAGGCAAAAATTCTACATCAGGCATATTTGCTAGTCAATAATATTCGATCCCAATTGCCCTCACCTCAGTTTGCTTACAGGATAGAGTTTCCATGTTAGGAGAGGGAAGTTAAGAGTGTCAGGGATGAGAACTTTTACCCAGCCCCTCACTCATAGAACTGGATTGTCACTTTGATTGAAATGGGCCAGTGCCTACACCTCTAGCTCCAAAAGAGTGGTACAGAGTTTCTGTCCAGGAAAGAGGCAGGTCATGAGAAAAGTGAGCTCTGTAGCTCTTCCTAAGGGGAATGAATTTAATTAGAATAGAGTTTGGGAAAGTTCAAGTCTAAGGATACTATAAAAAAGCAGAGATTTTTTTGTATTAAGCAGTTATGAGGAGGCTGATAGGTCAACAATATCAACTAGCAAAGAGGACACTAGCTAGATGTTTGCATAGAGAACCATGGAAAGAGAAAGCTAAGACAGTCCTTATGCCTTCAAAATACAGCCTTATATTAATTATATAAGACTGTGGAGCAATTTATGCCAAAGAGAATTTTCAAACACACACACATGCACAGGCACACACATGGCAATCACCTAGTACACAGTCAAAACTAATTAATATCTGGGTGTGACACCAATAGAAGACAAACATTCAGAAGTTTAACAAGGATATCAGGGAAACTAATAATTAAAAAACAACTCTGCTAAACCCACTGTCATTCCTTTGCAGGGGAGGGATGAGAGTGACTACACAGGAAAAGACTGAGCTCTGAGGTGTTGTATAGAAACTGTACCCTATGTGGGGAATAGTCTTCACTGAGCTAGACAAGTCAAGTCACTAAGCAGGTATACAAGAAAATATTAAGAACTAGAAAGGGAAATCAGTATCTAAAGATGCCCCATTATTAAAATATCTAGTTTTCAACAAAAAATTATGGTATGAAAAGAAAGAGGAAAGTATAACCATACACAGGAGAAAAGGAGGCAACAGGAAATGAGTTTGAAAAAGTCCAGATCTGTACTTAGTAGACACACATTTCAAAGAAGCTATTTTAAATATGTTCAAACAACTAAAGAGTACCACATTAAAGAAGAAAGGCATAATGGCAATGTCTCATAAAATATAGAATCTCAGTAAGGAGATAGGTATTATAAAAAAAGTGCCAAATGGAAACTCTGGAGTTGAAAAGTATAACAATGCCAAAAGGATAGGAGAGAGGAGGAGCCGGAAAAAATATTTTTGAAAATTCTCAAATTTGATGAAAACACTCATCTGCACATTCAGAAGTTCAATAAACTTCAAGCAGGATAAATACAAAGAGATCCATCCTATACTCAACATAGTCAAAAGAGTAAAAGACAAAACAGTGACAGTAAGAATTTGAAAGTAGAAAGAGAAAAACCATTCATCATATATAAGGGTACCTCATTAACAACTTATTGAAAATAATGGAGGCCAGAAGGTAATGGGCTAACATATTCAATGTGATGAAAGAAAGTAATGGTCAACAAAGAATCTACTATCCAGCAAAAGCATCTTTTAGAACTGAATTTGTTGCTAGAGCTTGAACATGATGATAGAAGAATCAAATGAAGGGGCATCAAAATATATGACAGCTATTCTCAAATCTGAAAACAAATATTGGCAGCAACACAATAGCAGTGGGAGACTTCAAAACCACATTTTATTAATGGACAGATCAAACAGACAGAGAAGGGGAGGATGTACATAATCGAGAGATGACAACTTTTTAAACAATTGATGAAAAACGTAACTTTCCTGGACAGTAGGATGTTTGCATCTACTTTATTCGTACAGGAGATAAGCAGATGGTGACTCATTACAATCAGGAGGATGGTTGCTGAACTTGGATAAATGGATAAAATAGTCTTATACCTAAGTCTTTTATCCATTTTGAATTTACTTTTGTGTACAGTGGTCTAATTTCATTCTTTTGCATACAGCTATTCAGTTTTTTTCTTTTTCTTTTTTTGTTTTTTCTTTTTCATTTTTTCATATCTTTATTCATATCTTTTACATTATTGCATATTCCCCATAGATTACCCACCACCAATTCACCCATGAACCATCACCATAGTCCCTTGTGCTCTTTTCTCCCCCATTTTGAACCCTTTCCCTCCCCCTCCCTTGCTGAATGTCTCTTTCTTATTTGATTCTCCTACATTCCTGTTATAAGTGAAACCATTTAATATTTTTCTCTTTCTTTCCAGCTTATTTCGCTGAGCATGATCCCTTCTAGCTTCATCCATGTTGCTGCGAATTGCATGTGTTTATCTTTTTTGAATGCTGTATAGGATTCCATTGTGTATATGTACCACATTTCTTAATTCAATCGTCTAAAAGAAGAAGAGCAAATGGCCAATAGGCACATGAAAAAATGTTCAACATCCCTCATAATCAGGGAAATGCAAATAAAAACCACAATGAGATACCACCTTACACCAACAAGAATGGCACATATTAAAAAAACAGGGAGCAACAAATGTTGGCGAGGGTGTGGAGAAAAAGGAACCCTCCTACACTGCTGGTGGGAATGCAAACTGCTCCAACCACTATGGAAAGCTATGTGGCAGTTCCTCAAATTGCTAAAAATGGAGCTTCCATAACACCCAGTAATACCACTTCTGGGAATCTACCCAAAGGACACAAAAACATTAATCCAAAAAGATACATGCAACCATATGTTTATTGCAGCATTATTCACAATAGCTAAGATATGGAAACAGCTGTTCAGTTTTGACAATGCCAGTTATTGAACAGGCTATCCTTGCTCTAGGGTATGTTCTTGGACCCTTTACCATAGATTAATTTCCATATAGATGTGGTTTTATTCCTGGGATCTCAATTCTATTCCATTGGTCTGTGTTTTTGATCTAGTACCATGCTGGTTTAATTATTACGGCATTATAATAGAGTTTGGAGTCTGGAAGTGTGATACCTCCATTTTCTTTCTTTTTTTCTTTTTGGTCAGGATTGCTTTGGCTATTTGGGATCTTCTTTGATTCCATATGAATTTCAGAAGCGTTTGTCACAGTTCTTTGAAAAATGATATTGATATTTTTATTGGCATTGGATTGAATCTGTATATTGCTTTGGGTAGGATGGCCATTTTGACAATACTGATTCTTTTAATCCATGAGTTGGAAATAGTTTTCCATTTCATTATATCTTTGATTTCTTTTAACAATGTCTTATACTTTCTTTGTATGGATCTTTTACCTTTGTGGTTAGGTTTACTCCTAAGTATTTAATATTTTTGGTGTGATTGTAAATGGGATTGTTTTCTTAATTTCTTCCTCTTATTCTTTGTATATAGAAGGCAACTGATTTTTGTGTATTGCTTTTATACCTTGCTACTATGCTAAACTGATTGCTTTTATTAGTTTTTCCATGGACTCTTGAGGGGTCTCCATGTGTATTATTACGTCATCTGCAAATAATGGTGGTTTAGTTCTTTACCTATTTGGATTTATTTTATGTCTTTCTCTTGCCTAATTGCTCTAGCTAGGACTTCCAATACTATGTTGTATAGATAGTAGTGGTGAGAGTGAACATCTTTTTCTTTTTTTTTATTATTGTTATTAATGTCTTTTACATTTTGTATTCCCCTTGGGTAGCCCAACACCAATTCACCCGTGAACCATCTCCATGGTCCCTTGTATTCTTTTCTATTCCATTTTGTGTCCTTATCCTCCCCTCCCCCAGCCCCCC
>PVIJ01014375.1:0-41082 GCA_004024925.1 Scalopus aquaticus | reverse complement strand
GCTGTGGAGCTGTCGGCAGCAGTGATGCAAGTTCGACGCCCGGCCGGGGAGAATCCCACATGGCGCGGCAGACCTCTCCTGCCTTGCCCGCTGCTCCCCTCAGCAGTGTGTTTCTGATCTGCCTGTTCTGCTCCCCGCTCCATCTCTGGTGAACCCTCTCGCCGCCCCACGCCTCTGGCCTGTACCCCAGCTTGTATGTATAAATAAAAAATAAATCTTTAAAAAAAAAAAAAAAAAAGATTTACAGAATCTCAAACAGGCTAATTCAATATTTGATTACACATTTCATCTTTTCCAAAAAGACCTACTCCCTCATCTTAATGATTAACTTTAGAGTCTCCAAAATAATCCCATTAATTTTAAATGACACAAAGACTATAAAAAACAATTAAATTTGCAAGTTAATTTCCATTTACAGGCATCTGTTAAGTCTGAGAATGTAGGCAATACCAAGGAAGAACACCTGTGGCTTCCCTTCCAGAAACCATAATCTAAACACATTGAATCTATAACACAAAAGCCTAAGGCAGGCCCAAGAGTAGAGAAATCAAGGTCACAGTTCTCGCCTCTTTCCAGCCCCAGCAAACATCATCAGGATCACTGGCTACCCAAGGAAGTGATTCTCAAAGTGGACTGTAAGGGGTTGCAGGCAAAGAGGAAGGGGGAGACAGGGCCCCAACTGCAGAAAGCCTTTCTCCAACAGGATGGTCGGATGTACACTGTTTTGAACATCTCCCCCACCCCACCCCGCCATAGTGCTATATTCCCATCTCCCTCCTACAATCCTTTTGAAGCAAGTGCTAAGTAGTTGTGTATTTTAACACTAGTAAAATAAATACGTTCTTTCAAAAAAAAAAAAAACACTGGAAAAAAAACTTCTGCTAAAGGGTAAAATTATCATCTAAAGTATTATTTTATCAAGGGCTCATAATGTATGAGCCATTGGCCGAGGGTCTTGAAGGTAACTATGACAGTCATTGACTTCTCCCTTTTCACTTGGTACAGGAGGAGGGACTCATTACTCAAGTCCTAAACATGTTATGTGCTTGGCACTGGGCTCAGTGCTGAGGATCCAAGTCTGACTAAGACGTGAGCTCCACCGAACTCAGCCCATTTCCAATTGTTAGAATCACTGGAGACGCCTATGAAACCTCAAGTGAAGTGAAAGATGTAAAAGGAACAAAAATAGCAATTACCAGAATTGAACTGACATGATTCCAGTAGCTCTTTTCCTGAAACACAGTTATAAGTTCCCATTTGCCTAAACTACCTTTAAGAATTCCAACAGAGCCTTCAAATCCACTAATTTGTCACAGTAGTTTTGTCTATGTATGAAATCAACTAGGTTACAGATTTCTCCACTCATCTTTTATAGGTTGATTATTTTTGTTTTCTCCCTTTTTTCCCTCTCCTCTACCTCATCCTTTTACCTGCAGTTTACTCACAGTTGGAAAACCAACACTACATCCCTCCCCAACCCCTGAAGCCCTTTCAGAGACAAGGTAATCACAGACTTTACTGTGCTACTACTGAGTCCTTAAGAAAAAGTTCATTTCACATGCAAATATTTATAAATTTTTTTCCCCAAAGGTGGAAGAGTTATTTTAAAGAGCATTGCTATATGAAGGCACCATTTAGCAGGCAAATTCAGGTAGAGAGCTGGAACACCACGTGCAGAGCCTGCAAACAAAGCAGCACTGTGAATGTATGTGTGTATACACACAGCAATGTGCACATATGTGTAGGTGTAACATACGCATCTATCAATGAAGATGTGCACGATTCAGTTTAGATTAAAATCTACGATTATTTTCTCAGTTTTAACCTAAAATTATATTTCAGTTAAATATAGGGTGATAAATGGCTTGCCATTTTCACTTTGAAAAACATAACCCACTGACTTTATTATCAGAGCCAAAAGGGCTCTCCAACTCCATCAATAAACTTTTAGAAAGTCAATTTACAGCAAAACAATTTTCATAGACTCATCTCTCTTTCTAAAATTTTCCCTTGGGCTTCAATTTTCTCCTTTGTGAACACTAACCCAAAGGCAAGTATCTCTGGAAATGACTTTCGGTTTTTTTCTTATTCTTTTATGGGCGGACTTACTCTCCAAAGTTCAAGAGAAAGGACACACACATCCAGTCTGTTAGTTAACACTGAGAATAAGCTCAGCAGAAAGGCAGGTGCTTTACAGAATATCACATGTAAACAGAGGGAGTTCAGTCTCCTTTCTGGGAGAGAGAAAACGCCTCTTGTCCTCCGACATGAGAGGTAAAGCTAAAAAAGAACTAACACCTTCCAAGGGTTTTGACTCTGTTAGGGAAGTATTTTTGAAAACAAGCAAAATGAAAATTAGATTGTTCTTTTCAAGTTTCTATCATGAATGCTCTCAACTGCTTTATTTCAAGAGAAATACTGACAGAAGTTATTCTTTTTAAATACATGATGACAAATCTTGATTTTAAATTCATTCAGAATCATTCACAACTGCTGAAAAAAGACAGCAAATGTACATTAAATCCTTCCCAGTACAACATAGTCCCCCCTGCCCACATTACTAATTGCTGACTGTGACTGAACATGGTTTGCTATTTTATAACCACATAGTGGAGGATAAGAAAACAATAAAGCGAATTAAACTGTACCAAAACAACTAGCCCTACCATCAACAATGCCATTGTTAGAACCATCCAACCAAATAGTAAGGATCTAATTTTAAACGTCCTTAATTTCAATATTGTAAGCCAGGAAAGGCTGATTTGTTGTTGTTGTTTGTTTGTTTGTTTTAAATAAGGATTAGGAGTACCATTAATTAATCCTTTGCTTTTTAATTAGAAAATTATTCCTTCGTTTAGTAAGAAATAAGACCAACTATGTCCAAAATTTACAGCAGCAACTCATTTGGATGGTTTTATTGTCAAACTAAAATTTGACAAAGGAGAGTTGAAATTTAACTTGTAAATCTACTAACTAATATATTCACCTCTATAACCCCAACAGCTGGCACAGTACCTGTCAAAGAACAAGTGCTCGTAAAAGTTGGTTAAATCAAACTGAGCTGAGAAATGTCTGTCAAAGATAATATGCCCTTAGTAAGAAAATGTAACTGAATAATGAAACAGGAATGGCTGGCATAATAATTCTCCATAGTTCGAAGATCTGGCTGAACATACAGAGAGAATGATGAATAATTTAGAGGGTATAAAAGTCAAAAACAGTAATGGTCTCAAATGATAGACCAAGAGTGAAGACGCATAATGCAAAACACTGTGCAGCTAAAGTTGAAGCAGAGAGAGAAGAGGGATGGAATGGGGGAGGGGGAGGGGAAAACATTGGGTTGGGGACAGGAGGAGGTCTTGAGAGAGAAGGGAGAGGACAACTGACAGATATACCAGAAGAAAACTGGTGCATGTAAATACAAAAAAACTTAAGGATCAAAGAGTTACGCAGGAAACAATAGAATGGGGTCAAGGACATTCTTATTAGGAGAACAAAAAGGACACAAAAATCCATGGATCTGAAATTTTTACTTCCACAAGCTAGTAGCCAAGAAAACAAGGTCAAATCAAGTATTAACCCAGGAATGCACTAAATAAACAGACTTAAGTCTTTTTAAAGATACCTTATACTTCAGAAGCCATGGTTAAGCTACATAAAGTGCCTGTCTAGTAAAATCTTTGTTGATACAGGCATTAGACTCTTTTTTGAAAATATAAAAATAAAGGTAATCCAAATTTTATGTAATACCTTCCAAAAACATTTCGCAGGAGTCCTTGTGCGTCTTTCAGTTCCTGTCCCCCTACATGCAGATACACACTCACACACCATAAAAATGTACACATGCCCTTTTTTCAACATTCTTCAGATCACCCCGTGTAGAATCTTTAGTTTTCCTATGCAACTGTAAACATTTTGCCATTTCATTAAAAATAATTTTCAAATTACTTGTATTAATGTATTACATGCTCACGGTGCACACATTCACAGTGCAAAGGGTATGAATAAATCCTTTCTGTGCTCCACACCCCGTATTTCCATTTCCCATAGGCAATTCTTTTTATCAGTGTTATAGCAGTGTCTTTCTGGAATATTCTATACACATGCAACCATATACATCTATATATAAAGGATAATTTTTTAAATATGCATCCTTTCAATTCTTACATAGATTCACACTGTACATGCTATCTCTCAACCTGTTGGTTTGGGACCAAAAAATACATCTTAGAAATCTTTCCCTATCAGGACAAAGATTTTTATTTGTTTTAAGGTCTACTATTACATAGCATGAGTATACCATAATTCATTTAACCAGACTTCTCCTGAGGCATATTTAAGTTGCCTAATTTTGTTGTTTTTGCCAACAATGTTCCAATGAAATCCAGACACATATGTCTATGTGAAATCTTTTTTGTAGGATACGGACCTAATAAAGTCAATTTTTTTCCTCTGCTAATAAAATTGTGATGATTTTTCTTATATTCAGGTAGAATTTTTTTATAGCAATGGGTAAGCATCTAAATACATTTCTTGAAATAGCCAATTGTCTCAATAAAAGTTGCATTCAATCCTCCATCATACTGAACTACTGTTAAAACATACTAAAGTCCCATATAACCGAGGATCTGTTTTGAAACTATTTCATTCCACCAATCTGATTTTCTATCTGCATACTTAACATTGTTTTGACTAAAGTAGCTTTATGATATTTTTCAGTATTAGGTAAGAAAAGCCTCTTTAATAAACTCAATTTCAATGACTCACACATTTATTCTTCCATGTGTAGTAGAGTTTTTAAAAAACTCAATTGATAAATGTAAGGTGTAAAGCTTCACTCCCAAAATTTATGGACTGTTATAAACTAATGGTAAATCAACACAATTTTATTTTTAAAAGTAAATGAAATAAAAACTCAACTGAGATTTATCTGAGACTGGCATCTTTATAAACTAAAAACATAGGTTTCCCCCATTTTGTTAGGTCTTCTCCATATCCTCCAAATACATTTTTACTATTTCCACATGGGCATCTACCTTTTGTTTGTTAATACCAATTGTCTATTCCTACTTCCAAAATGTCTGAGATGTATGTGCCCTCATCTGAGTTCTTTGCTTCCTCCAGCAGACATTCATTCTTGGGTGTTTGTTTCTGCATATCAACAATCAGCCATGGTCTTTGTATTTGGAGATACACGCCATGGTCTGGGTCAAAGCAAGAGAGAGAGGGTCCAACTTCCTATTATAAAAGTTGGAGGCCAGACATGTTCCAGACTGAAACTGGGCGCTTCCACCCAGCACTCTGAATCTGTAGGGTATAAATGAAAGACGTGGTGACACACAGACATCACTCGCAGGGACAGGAATGATCCTGCAGGCAGGCATGGTGCTGGCAGGGAAGCAACCCCAGCACCCCCTTCCTGTGGCTCAGCTGCTCTACCTCCTGTACCCCCTGCTGGATATGAGAGGCTGATGGTGCAGACTTCCTCCCCCTTCCTCTAAGAGTGCAGGAATCATCAACCTTACAATTAATTTCTTTCCTTGTTTTAGTTACCAGTACTGATTTCTGCAAGTTGCAATCAAGAATGTTGGCTAAAGTCCTTTATAATAGAATGTTTCAGTTACGACTAAAACATGTCTTAGGATTTTTTTTTAGTATGGAAATATTAAAATATACATATCTAAGTTTATAAACACACAACTAAATGTATTAAATGTTTTTCTCTAACCATTAAAATCCCAAACAATTTCTGACTCACCTGAAGCAAGAACTTAACATTCCTTTCTATTTCCTACCTATCCAAATTTCCCAGTATAATGTAGGGATAGGATTTCAGTTATTACATTCTTTGGCCACAGACCTTGTTCAAAAACAGTTTTCAGCTTATATTTTCAATCTTATAAAAATAGTTGTCATTTATTTATATGCAAATTTACATATTTTTTTAGGTGAGTTAGAAATGAAGCTTTACTGTAGGTGCTAGTACACACTCAAGAGTAAGTGCAGGCAGATTTAGGAGAGAATGGTGCCACAAATTTACATATTAATGGTATCTAGTCCTTGCAGTAGTTTTAAATTACCTACTTATTGTTCTCAAGTGGTTGAATTTGGTTTATATCTTAGAGTTCATCTTTGAGTATTTTCTTTAGAAAAAGAACATTAGTGCTTTGGTTTTTGTTAATTTATATCTGAAACTGTCTCTCTGCTGCCTTTGCATATCAATATCCACTTGGCTAGGGAGAGAAATCTTTGGTCCAAATTCTTCCCCATTCAACACTTTGTAGACTTTGTTGCACTGTCTTCTGGTATTTTATGCTTGGCAAATTCTGATGAGCCTAATTTTCGCTTCGTTTTTGCATATCAGGACAAGGTTCAACTGCATAAAAGAAGAGCCCAACAGCTTGTGGCCTGAGTGAAAACAAGTTTTCCTTCCTGTCATATACAATATGTAACCCATTCAGGGCTGGAACAGAGGCACTGTGTCCATTAAAGGAGTTGACAATGTGGGTTCCATCCTAAGACCATCTAGGGGCCAAGATGGTTAAATGGCACCAATTCCTGTATTAATCTGAAAGGAAGGGGAGAGAAGGGGAGCGTTAACGAATGAGTACACCCGGTCAGTAGGCACCTCTGAAGAATTTTCCTATGAACCCTGACACCTTGCAAGCAGAAGTCTCACTAAACACCATTAGCTATATAAGATACGGAAAACATAACTTTCTGCGGGCCATAGAGCCACCAGAAACAAAAGGGTTATCATTAAACACGACTGGACAGTGGGTGGGCAAGTAATCATCTGTCAGTGCAGCTAACACAATTTTTCTTCCTGATGATTAAAGAATTTGCCTTTGAAGTTCACAGAAATTCCCTCTTCCTATCGCTGCTTTTTACCTCAAATCCCTCTGATGTGCAGACTAAGGTCTTTTTTCTGTTGAAATGGGCTTCTTTATTTACACTGTAATTACTGCTCTCTTCCTCCCTGTACTGGTGTGCTAGGGATGCCACAACAAAGTCTCACAGGCTCAGGGCCCTACACAACAAATTCATTTTCTCACAATTCTGCTGACCACCCAAGATCAAGGGGATGACAGGGTCGGTCTCCTCTGGGGCCTGTCTCCTTGGCTTATGGGTACCTGTGTTACTGCTGTGTCTTCGCATGGTCTTCCTTCTGTGTGGGGCTCTGTCCTGATTCCCTCCTCACTCATAGACACCAGTCAAAGTTGGGTAGAGTCCATCCTCACGACCTCCTTTTAACTTATTTACCTCTTGAAAGATCCGATCTCCAAATACAGTCGTATTCTGAGGTGCTGGGAATTAGGGTTTCAATATCTAGATTTCAGGGGGATGCAATTTAGCCCATATTATTATCTTTTCCTTGTTACTCTGTAGAATATCTAAAATCACCATTCTTCATCGTTCATTTCTTATCTTTCCTTCATTAGCCTGTTTTGTCCACTTTATGATGAGAAAAGTTCCCTCCTTTTCAGAGATTCAATTCTTGTCCCTAATGTTTTTAGCAAAGACTTCAATTTTTCTACTTTACTTTGACTTTCCTTGCATTTTGTTCACGTTTTAGTTAGCTCGTGTAGCATCTGACCCTCTTCCATTCTGGTAGCTCCCCATTACCACTTCACGGAAACTCATGCTTGCCTGATACAACCACAAAATCTTAGTCCTGGTGAGATTTAACAATAAGCACGTGTTTTTGGTGATAGCAGGTCCAGGATAGGCATTTCAGCTGACCTTGGCTGAGTTCTCCAGGTCTCTCATGACCCTCTGGCCAAAGCTGCCATGATAAAGGCAGAGGCACCGTGAGCATGCCCACTGGCACACGCACATTTCAAGATGCACCTTGCGCCACATGTGTTTACACTCTGCAAAATGAAGAGCTCAAAGGGCAGGAAAAATATTCCCCCCCACTCAAATGGAGGGAAAAAGTGATTATCTTGATCATCTTATCTGCTGTATCATCTTCTGTCTTTTGAAAAACCTTCCGCTTAAACCTCCTAAATTTTTCATATATTGCCTTATAAAAAAATTTTCCCAGAAAAATGCTCTTCTCTGACATCTCAAGGTAAGACTCGCTTTCCCTTTAGCTCTGGTTGTTGGGCATTGGTGGCATAGTGGTGAGCATAGCTACCTTCCCTTTTGCTATGGGATACTTCCACAGGACTCAGAGTTTTGTTTGTTTTATTTTGTTTATTAAGACTTGCATGAAAAGAATTTTACCCAGACCTGCCATTTATTCACCACCAGACACTACAGGGAATGTCCTGGGCGCTGCCCCTGACCACTCCTCTCTGATAAGGTCTGACAGCTATTCTACTTACATCCAGTCTCCAAGTCTCAGGGACATACCCTGTAGCTCAATTTGCATGTGGGAGTTTATTTAGTGCCCAGAGATAGAAACTCTTTCTCTGCCAGCATCTCTGAGTGAAATAAAGCACCACATGTGAAGTTGGCAATTTGTGTCTGAACAAGAGAGAACGCAAAAAACTTCATTCCCAGCATGCACTGCTTCCAGTGCTCCTGTCTACTGATGGATGAAAAGCATGAACACAGGTATTTCAGCAGAGTGTTAGTGTCCTCTGAAAGAATTTAGGGCTATTTTAAAGGAATGATGAAAAGACAAATCGTGCACAGATATCTGATACATGCTTATAACGCCAATATTCTTAAGGTTCAGTCTTATTTCCTACCATCTCTACTTATCTTCTAAGTTTCTTGAGTTCAGCCAGGCTTTTAAATGTAGAACTATGCCACAATCAGCACAGGGATGAAGGAAAAGTGTTTTCTCTGAACTTCTCTTGAACTATGCCAGAAAAAGGACCGTCTACAGTTCAACACAACCCTCAGTAACAAAGAAACTCCTAAGTGCAGTTCACATACCTGTATTTCTTCACTAGGGCTGACTCCACTGTCCAGCTTAAGGATTTTTTCACTTCCTTCTGAGATATAGAGTATCTCTGATCCAGCATATTAAATGCTTCTGGTATGTGTTTGTTTTTTTTTTTTTTTACATAAGAGGATCATAATAAAAATACAATAAAGGAGTGAGGAAACTCAGTGTAAACCTTTCAGAAAGCAGAGTATTTGCTATTCTAAAACCATCTAGTTTCACAGACAGTATGTTAAAAAAGCAAAGTAAAATAATTGCAACAATATCCTGGAAAACAAAGAGAGTCCTAAAAACATTACACTGCTACAAAATACTATAGTAAAGAGCCTCTGACCAACCTCATTCTCCCTTTTTCCTTGGTCCTCTGCACAACTCTGCTAGTCGACTTGATGTACAGGTGCCGGTGCAGTTCATCTATGAGGACCAAGTGGAGGTTCATCTTTTTGCTGTGAAGCTCCAACCTAAGGTCACTCAGACCTTCCACCTGGAGCAGGGGGCCCTCCAAAGATTCAACTGCTGACACCTGAAAAAAGAAAAAAGCAGATTAAGTATAAGTGAGAAATCAGTGAGATTATAAATAAGACCTTTTAAAAGCTATTGTCAAAAGGAAGTTTAAGAACCTTCTCAGCAAGCATCGGGCTTTGCAGGGTATATGGGTATAGGCATTGATGGTCCCTTGAAGGGCTTAATACCTAAGAGAGTGCCGAAGGAAACAATTTTGACAACGATAAGTACGAAGGCACGTAAGGCACAATAGAGCCATATGCAGTATTTACTCCCATATACACTATCCACGGACACATGCAAATGACCTCCTTAATGATGCATCATTCCTAGTCTCACAAGAACTCCATGTACTAATGGCTTCAACAAGGCCTAGCCAGTGGCCTTTCAAACTAATAAATAAAAGCATGCTATATAAAATTTAATCCTCATGGTGCTCGTGTCAGGCTTCAGAACACAACGTGTGTCTACATACAATCTTTCTCTTGCTCACTCCTGTATGATTTTTATATGAATGCCACAAGCAGACAGCAACAGTCATTATCTCTCCTTGACCAGATCCTATTTGATACCAGGAATTGGTTTCAAATGCTGAATAGAAAAAAATATATAAGGAGGGAAGATAGCCCTGGTTTAAGGTGCAATTGGGGCGATTCTAAGACAAAAATGGGCTGGTAGAATAAAGATGGTGTAGACAAGCAGAGAGGAGGGCCTCAGGGAACCTGGAACAACTATGAAACCAAAGTGTCGGGCCTCCCTGGTGGTGCGCTGTGGAGCCATCCGCAGCGGTGACACAAGTTTGACGCCCAGCCGGGGAGATTCCCACATGGCGTGGCAGACCTCTCCTGCCTCGTCTGCTGCTCCCCTCAGCAATTTATTTCCATCACTCTGCCTGTTCTGCTCCCCACTCTGTCTCTAGTGAACCCTCTCGCCACCCCACACCTCTGGCCTGTACCTGAGCTTGTATGCATAAATAAATAAATCTTTAAAAAAAAAAAAAAAGGAAACCAAAGTGTCAAGTGCCAAGGAAAACAACAAAAGAAGACCACACGTATGATATGATTCCATTTATCCATGTATTTAAGTTTACTTTTATGTCTTCCTACGTGTATAAAAGAGCTTGTGTAGTGAAAAAAACAGTGAGGAATATAGTTACTATTCCTTAGCAGGAATAAAGAGAGAAACAAAGAATGAAAGAACACAGAGAGGGAACTCAGGGAAAAGGGCCCTGCACCAAGCTCTCTGCAGGAACTGACATATTGTGACCATTCCCTATTTAGGTTATGCTTCTAGACATTCCTTCTATGTGCAGACAGAAACAACAGCTAATAATACTTCGGGGAGAAAACATTAGATGTAATTATGGATATAAACATGCTCCTAAGCAAGTAGCCCAAAGCACTAGACAGTGAACGTCACGACACGCACAGCGCCCACGCAAGCTGCGTACAGGTCCACACCAGCAAAACAGCCCTCTAGGAGCTGTGGATGGTGACCATACAAAACTTTTTAGCTGCCAAAATACGAACCGGCTGAGAAGGGGAGGAAAACGCAATGCGGTACCCTCCAACACGTCGCTTGTTTTGTGATGTGCTATAATCAAATGTCAGGAGCAAATAAGTTTCTGTAAGTTAACCAAGAAAGAATCAAGGAACGAAAGAGTGACAAGCCCTGGGCCAGCTCTGCCCTCTGAAGCCTGCTGGTTCATTTTCACGCCGCCTTGCAACTGTGCCCCCGCTATGGGAGCCCCTGGGTTGTGTGCAGCCGCCAGCCACTCCAAATGGAAAGGCATTCTCACAAAATGACCAAAGTGTCCCCACGGAGGAAAAACAACAACAAATTCATTTACACTTATGGTCTAAAATGGATTTTAACTCAGGTCTCTAGCAGAGAAAAGAGGATGCATTAACCTTTGGTGACATCGAGATCCAGAAAATGAAAAATAATTTGGTAAACCACTGGCCCATCATGTAGCCTTAGCCCTTAAGGTAATTAAATCCAGCTGAGATATTTAAGCTTAAAAACCACCCACTGCATATCCACACTCCATTTGTTTGCAGGAATTTGCATGAAGATTTTTAACCCAAAAGGCTCATATTGCAAATGCAAAATTATATGACCATGTCAACCTCCAAAGTCATTTTTTAATGTAAATAAAGCACTTAGCACAGTGCCTGGTACATACTGAAACCCACTGAAATTATTTTTAACCGAACCTACCTATTATGTGGAGAGAGAAACCTCAGAGGGTATTTCTAATATGTCTCAATGCTGCATTTTTAGTAAAGTGCTGTATCCTTCATAGAACCACAATAACCATTCAGATGACAAATTTTCTAAGTGTTTCCTTAACCCACAATGTAAGTACAGGGAACATAGATCTAATCGAGAGTTGTCTTACAACTGAAAAAGTTCGAAAGCCTTACCACAAAGAGAGTATAGTCTTTTGTTTCTATATGAAAATATAGTGCTTTATTTTCTGACCTTCACTTATTACAAGTCTATTTATAAGGCTATAATTATGGACACTAGGCAAGGTCACAGTCTTCCCCTACTCTAACCTTACTAAGTGGTACTCAAAACAATTTAAAGAAAATAATTGTCAACGCAACATTTGATCTCTAGGACATCAGCTTAGAAATCTGGTGTTTATCTTATCTGGTTTTCAGTAGCTTGTGCCATGAAGTTTATATATAAATGAAAACTTGATGAGACAGCTAATCATCCCAACAAGTCATCACATGAGGGTCATTTCTTTAGACTTTACTTGAAATTAAATATATACAATGAGAAATGTGCACTGCTAGTGATAAAAATACAACTGAAGAATTTTTTAATGTATCAGAAGTGACCACGTCAAAGATTATTTCACTGCTAGCCAAGTTCAACGACTACGGAGCACTTTTTAAATAAGACCTGATGAAACACCAACAGGAATTCAAGGGATGCAATTGGGCTGAAGTATACAGCCACGAAATGGTCCTATGGGTTAGTGGTTTTGAGAAATGTTCAAAATTGGGTGCCAAGTATGACACAACACTGAATAATGTCACAAATATTTACTAAAATTACAAGACAAAACAGATAAAAGATCAAATCGACAGCACACAATGGAACAGCCGATGAGGAAATACTGTTTATGCATCTACTCACACATTTAATACCATGCATTGGGGCCCCAAATCATTTCTAAAACCCCCAGGGAAGCCACACCATTTGTAAAAGGTGGATTACTACATAATGTGTCAGTTAAAAACATTTTGAATTTTGCTAACAAAGACTCAAAAATAATTGGGGGGGGTGAGAAAGATATTATTAGCAGGGAAATTTTTCACAGCACTGCCTGTTATTTAATAGAGCACTGCTGTTCTGCTTAGCACAGCTGGAAACTACTCATACAGACAATGTAAGCGGTTATAGAATTGAAAACAAGCATGTATGTACATTAAGATTATGAAAATAAGCAAGTAACAAGTTTTAACCCATTATATTGAACAGGATAACATGTTTTGCTACAGAAACCTGTCCCTGTCCCTTTAATAAAAAAATACTGGACCTCGCTGGTGGCGCCAGAGGTTAAGCGCAGCTCTGTGGAGAGCTGTTGGGGGCTGCTGTGTGAGTTCAATACCAGGCAAGAGTGATTCCCAAATGGCGCAACAGACCTCTCATGCCTCGCCCACTGCTCCCCTCAGCAGTGTATTTCAGTCAATCTGCCTGTTCTGCTCCCCACTCTGTCTCTGGTGAACCCTCTCACCACCCCACAACTCTAGCCTACACCCCAGGTTGTATGCAAAAATAAATCTTTTTTTAAAAAAGGAAAAAATACTCAAAAATATTAGCATAATTCAAAAAATAGGTTAAAAGTACAGCTTAAATGTACACCATTAAGAATTGTCTAGCATTTTTAAAAATTTGCCTTGGGTGTAGAAATAAGTCTATAGCAAAGGAAACCTCTATCATCAAACTACAGTACCCTTAAATTTTCTTTCCCAAATGTTTTTTTCTCAAACTCATTTCAGTTTAAATTAGGTGATTTCCCAGTTCAGTGTTTGTCTTCTACCAATCTTACTTAAACTGATTTGTTCAAAAATATCTTGTTCTGTGCTTTCGCATGAAGCAATGGAAATGCTATGGAAGAATATCAAAGTTAGCCATCCTCAATAACTTCTTCATTGAAGAAATGCTGGCAAAGAAACTACTGATTTTTTTTTTAAGTGGGGGAGGCAGGGCCCAGAAAGGTAAATGACATGAATAACTGTTTCTAAAGAAAATAAGTTTCCACCCCAAAAAAGATGAAACACTAAAAGTGAACAAAAAACCCAACCTGATAACCAAACCATCTGCTAGCTAATAAAAAACGCTTCCTTTGGCAACAATGCTCCCTCAAGAAAGCAAATGCATTGCCACTATTGAGTCCAAAACAAATATTTCCTTCAAGGCTGCAGTAATTACATGGTTCCAAAATGTTTTATCACTTTCCAATAGATCAGTATGTCTCCCTGAAGGAAGTATTCTTCCAGGCAGACAACATAACAGTTCTGAACATGTTGCCTTGATCCAACTTGCAGATGCAGTAAAACGACAAAATCAGGCTATTACAGAGAATCGGTACCTTTCTCCCCTCTCGTGTATATATTACAGGCCATCACAAGTTAAACAAGTTCTAAAACAACCTCAACTATAGAACACCCAAATTCTTTGGCTTGGAGCAACATAAACATACCCGGGAACCAAAGATGACTTAGTGCCCAGGTCACCAATGCTGCCACTGTTTCCTGGCACTGGTAGAAGGCACCGCTGGTAGCTTCAACCCTGCTCCTCAAGATGGCCCTCCACTCATACATCACTCCTTCAGGCTCAGGGAGCCCTAGAGAAGCACAAGAAGTCTCCCTGGGACGCAGAGTAATTTCAACCCCACACAAGTATCACCAAGAGTCCCAGATCATTCACTTGCCAAATATTTTCATTTTGCTCTGTCCTATTTCCCAAAGCAGAAATGTTATTCTTTAATACACAGAAACTGATACACTAAAGCCTAGAAGAAGAAAACCCACAATATCTTCCATGTATTAATTTGAAATTTGACTATATGAAACTAATTTTGCAACTCAAAAAGTATCAGGTCGAGGCTCTCAAATATAATTCAATCTAATAATTTCATGAAAGTTTGAACCACCTAGATGCTCTTCATAAAATATTGTGGCCCTTAGAGAGCCCTATATCCTTAATTGCAAGAGAAACCAGAAATAATTATTTTTAGCAGAATATATTCTATGTCTGTGATGTGAAACCATAGCATGTGACCCTACAGCATTAGGCTCACAGAAATTCTGTTAAATATAATCTTGATAGCATCATGTACTCAACTTGTTTATAGCATGACACCAGTCACCACAAGGGATCCAAGCACAGGCTAAGGCTGCTCTTCATGCAAAGTGGGATGTGATGGGAGAAAGAGTGAGGGACAGACAAGGGAGAGGAAAGAAAATCCATTCAAGGCTCAGGGTCAGAGGGAAGGTTTTGAGGAGTCTTAGGGGATCTGTAAGAAAAACAGAATCCCTGATCCCAGCTTCACTGGAGAAGACAAGATGTCTGTGACTCCCTGTGGCTCAGCTTTTCCACTGATTGAAGGCCTCAGGGCTATTGACAGTTTGGTGCTTAAGACACAACTTCCCAAGAAAGCTGCATCCCAGGGCAAGGCCAAGTGCCTGGAGCAAGCGCGGGTTTTTCCCTCTCATGCCTCAGTCTAAAGCTAATCAACAGTGATCAAATCAGGCCATCAAAAATGCCCATTCTTAAAGTCAGTTAGCTAACCGAATATTGATCAGCCCCGTTCAGGTGCCCCTTCTCCCTCAGGAAACGCAATACCTATAACGCAGACTCAGCGTGCTCTCCCCATCAAAGACAGGACGCCATCTACCTCCACTCTCCCTTCATTACTGCCAGGGTTATTGCATGTTTTTATTTAATAAACCTTCATCAGCTCAAATGAAGGGTTGTTATTAGTTGAGCTAACAGCCAAATGATAATGCTCCAGAGAGATATCAGCGCTTGTTGGTGCATTAACAAAGAGAGGAGAAGGGCTGAGGTCAAGCATGTGTCAATGTAAATGAGGCAATATTAGGTACTAACAGCTTAATGCAATAGACTGCCTGGGAGATAATGGAATTTACAGGATAAAGCAAATGAGATGAAGTTATTGATAAGTGAAGGGGGGGCTGTGAAATAAAGTGCAGTCAAAGGAAAAGACTTACTTGTGAATTTCTTCTTTAAAGTACCTTCAAATCTGCCTCAGAAAACAAAACTCAAAAGATCAAATGTGACTTCCAGCTTCATCAAAGATCTCATTCTTTTACTGCTGCGAAACAGTTGTTCTAAAAGCATGCCAATTTTTTAAGCTATTCTTCAGCTTTAGGATTTCCTTTTTCTGTTTTGGTTTTCTTAAACATCTGGGCTTTTCACCAAAAAGGGTTCCATATTTTACTAAAGTAAAAGTCATCTTTTGTTTTCCTCTTGTGAATAGGGGCAGCCAGGTCTTCTAAGATATCCCATCAGCCAAAGCCTAACAGAATGAAAGTATCAAGAAATGAAATATAGAATTTTCTATATTAAGGGACCTTGAGAGGTTGTCAAGGCTGAGGTCCTGCTCCAATTTTTGCAGATTAAAAAAAGATGAGGCCCAGAAATGTATTTTTCTTAACCTTCATTTTTCTTACAAATTACAAAACTAATATTTAGTCAAGAAAACTTGAAAAACACAGAAATTGAAAAAGATGGCCCATTTTCTCACTAATAACATAATATACAGTGTTTTAGCCTACCGCCTTTCATTTTGCCATGCAAAGTTTTTACAAAAATAACATTTTAAATGTGCTTTTTTCATTTGGCAATATATTGGTAATATCCATCACCAAATATAACACTTTTAGTGTTTTCATATTAGTCCACAATATGAAAATTTCACAAATGCCTTAAGCCAATTCTCTATACTTAATTGCTAATTTTTTATTTTCATTTTTACTGTGTTAATTATCCTTGTATAGATAATTGTGAACACTTAACAATTAAAATTCTTAATTATGTCCTTAAGGGACCTTTCCTTATCATTCTAGATTAAAATTCTAAGTCTGAAGTTACATACACATTTAGGGCTTCAAATGCATAAAGCCAAATTAAGAGCCTTATTAGCTCTAAATTGGACTTATAAGAAATTTGGTCACACTTTCCAGATGAAATTAAGCTATACCTAACATCTTATGAAAAAGGTAGCAACTGCTTATAGAAAAGTTCTGGCGGGGGGGAAATCCTTCTTGGTTCCTAAACTTACAGTCCCTTCAATTCTTAATTCCCATCAATGCTCCATAAAGACATCAAGACCTAAGTTTCTACTCCAAAGAGGAGGAGACTATTAGGAAAGACATTATCACCTACCAGGTGAAGGGGGCGCTTAGCTTTATCATCTCCTTTATTACTCTAGGACCAGAAAATGTTACAGAACATCTCTCCTCTTAAGGGTTGGCAAAAGGTCTCTGAGAATCACTTCAGGCTCACACTTAAAACAATTTCACCCCAGGAACTCCCTGGTGGTGCAAAGAGTTGAACGCAGCACTATGAGGCTGTCCAGAGCCATTGCAGCATGAGTTCGATCCCCGGCCAGGAAGCTTCCCACATGGCTCAGCAAACCTCTCCTGTATCGCCTACTGCTCCCCTCAGCAGTGTACTTCAGTGGATCTGCCTGTTCTGCTCCCCACTCTGTCTCGGGTGAATCCTCTCACCACCCCACGCCTCTGGCCTACACCCCAGCTTGTATACATAAATAACTAAATCTTCTAAAAAAAATTCTTTTAAATTTCACCCACACTCTGCAAGAGTCCCAAATCCATAAGAAATGTTCAGCACCTATACAGCTCTTTACCTACATTAACTATTAAAATCCCACAAAAGAATGTGAGAGGAATTTGGCTCTTTTTATTTGAAGAGTTAGGGACCCATGAGTAATTAGCACTGGGATAAATCTCAGAGAAAAGACTTCTCTAACAAGCTCCTCCAATTTTGTAAGGTCAAGTAAATGCTTCTGCAATCTGAGGCCTAATCAAGTTGAGACAGAGGGATCCCATCGACATAACCTGTCATCTGCTGCAATTTACACATAAGGAGGGTCCCGAACCGGCCACAGACTGACCACTCGAAAACCTGACCAAGCAAGTCCCCAGGTGAGGCTGAAACCAGAAATATGTCAACAAAGGACTTTTATATTATTCTTAACCTTAGATCATTCCTCCCACAGACCCAAGTGAATGCACACACACAGTTCATCTAATTAAAACAACCTGTATGTGCCTGTGATGGAGGCACCATAACACTTTGTGGTCCGCTCACGTATTAGTGTTTTTGTCACCAGTATCAGGTGGCTGCTCACGTATTAATACGTGTTCACTAGTCTCGGGTTTTTCATGCCACGGTGGATTTATTTGGAACTATTAGGAGCTATTTCTTTGATCGTACTCAGTCTAGAAGCTTTACACATTGTTTTGGTGAAAGTATAAGGTGTTTTATGAGAGATATTACAGTTTTTTTAATATCCAGCAGTTCAGGAGTTGTGTGTGTTTTATTGAATGCTTATACCACTCATGCGGTGGCACAACAAGTGGCCGGCCCCAAGGGCTGGTGAATTTAAAGGGCACCGGCACACAAAGTGATAATAACAGAATCGTTTCGGTGTCAACAAGCCCCGAACTTTTTCTTTCTACCTGGCACTGGGTAACAATGGTGCGGCTACCCACACCATCTTACATTATTTTACATTTTCATAGTGCCCTACATTTACAAAGTACTTTACCCATACAATTTTTCATTCTTATTGTCACAACCATTCTATAATTCAGACAGATGATTACTTGTATATCCACTCTACAGAAGAGGATACTAAAAATCAGAACGAACTGAACTGGTGAATTGTTGAGTCAGGATTAAAATTAAGAGTGTCGGGTTTTTTAATCCATTTTGATTGCATACCACACTGTACCTAACAACCACTTGTCAATTAAAAAAAAAAACCTGCCCAATTTCAACCCATTAAAGTCCTGCAATAAGTGAGATAAAAATCCACAGCAAAGATGGAAGAAACAGAATAGCAAGATGACAGCTCTGGCGATTTCCTATTCAGTCCAAACTCAGAGCATCAAATGGAACCATTAAGCAAAACTCACATGAACAAGAAATCAGGCTATCAAATCAGAGTAAAAGCCAATATTGATCTGTTCTATCGAAAAGTGCAACCAAGGACAGCAACAAGGCAACTTCAGTCAAACAACATTTTTTTTTTACAAGACTTATTAATTTATGAATACAAGATCTGGGGTGTAGGCCAGAGAAGGGGGTTGGGGGAATGAAAGGATTCACCAGAGACAGAGTGGGGAGCAGAACAGGCAAACCAACTAAAATACACTGCTGAGGGGAGGCAGGAGAGGTCTGCTGTGCCATGTGGGAAGCTCCCTGTCCGGGTATCAAACTGTTTTAACAGTGGCTCTGGATAGCTTCACAGTACTGCAACTTAACCCGTTGCACCACCAGGGGGGCCCCCAAACAACATTTTTACATAAATGCGATTATCACCATGTGATATCTAACACAAATACTTGGTTTCTAATTTCTTAGAGCTGGTGCTAAATGAAGTCAAGGGCAATTAGTTTTGCTCCATTCACATTGCTTTATATCAATGGTTTCAAATTTGACCTTTAAGTCACCTGGAGAATATCAAAAAGTACTAAAGCTAGTGGGCCACCCGTAAAGATTTCAATTCACCAAGTCTGAGGGATGACCTGGGCTTTGGAATTCTTGAAGGATCCCCTAATGAGCAGACAAGTATGGAAATCACTGCCCTACAGCCAAGTGAGCCAGTCAGAAATTGCTAAAGCTTCTAAGGTTTAGTGCAATAAACAGAATTTCTACTTGCTTTAAAATAAGAGATAAATGAAGAGCAGATAAAGGAGCACAAGAAAAGCCCTGTGCTAATAATGTAGGTTTTAGAAACCCAGTCTTCAAAAAACAAATATAAAAAGGGCCTTGAACAGCAGAAAAATAGTTGCTACAAAACCCTGCACTTTTTAATAAATATTTTCAGCTTTTCCTAATCTTTTTGGAAAGGAGATCAGATGTTGGTGCTTGAGAGAAGGAAGGGGTCCCAGAGGCAGTCACAGCTACAGCTGGCCACCAGACCACCCTAATTAAATAGCAAAATAAACTAAGAAATCCCCACCCCACATCTTCTTTTTTTTTGTATTGATCATGTAAGACACTGTTTATATGTTTATCATCTGTCTCTTCTGAGTAGCAGGTAAGATCCTTCAAGGTCAAGGCCACATTCACAGATACATCCATTAGCAATTAAAATGATCAACAATGGCATCACCACATTTATTTGTCCAGTTATCAAAACATGCGCCAGATTCTTACCGATCATTTATTAGTACAAACTTGGCATTGGTCTTTCAAATCAATGCTCCCCATAAGAGGTGGGTTTTAATGGTGACTATTTCAATATTGATAGCCGATATATTTTTAATCATGTTGTAGAGAAATCTACATGGACTACTGAAACATTTTTGCAGAGTCACTGAACCACTTTCTGAGTGAAGTCTAGTAAGTTTGAACTGGGAAAACAGGACAAACACAGCCCCCACACTAAGGGTGAGCATGACCCTTACTAATGAACACCAAGGAGGAGCCTGACCACTTACTGATGAGACTCCTGTCCGGAAATCACTGATAAGACCCCTGCCTGTAAGTGACCTCCCCCCCTCCCCCCCCATTGAGGTCATCCTTCCCTGAAGCCCACCAAAAGATATGCGGAAGCTACTCGGTATAAAAATCCCTGCTGCCTTTGTTCGGGGCCCAGGTCTTTAGAGGTGACCCTCTCCTGGGCCTGCCAGTTTCTCCTGGGCCTACCGGCATAGCAAACTTCCTGTGCTCACCATGTTCCTGAGTGCCACTTGGTCTTCCTGCGTCAACTTCTGCAACAAGGTCAGCAGAATGTTTCAGCTCCCAATAATGTAGACTTTGCACCTCAATACCACTCCCACAGTCATGATGAGAAAAGAATAGTCCCATGAGAGCTCAGAATCTCTCAAACCCAAACAAGAGATGTGCAGTTTGGCTACCTTATTCTTACTTGTACATGACTCACTTGATAGTGGATACATGAGCCCCCTTCCCTGCCTGGAAGGGGAAGAAAACAAGAACGAGTCTATTTACGAATGACAGGAGTTTTACTAGCATAAACAGGAGCGTCCTCACTGGTCCCTGGTCCCACCATCTAAGCCTTGCCAGAAAGGAGTAGCTTAACATGAAGTACTCTTAACACAAAAGCCACCAATTTTATAAGCTCTCTCCTTTAGCTTATATCTAACTATAACACCCAGTAGATTAACACAGTACATCACCTAGGCATAAATTTTGCAACAAGTTGATCTTGGACAAATTACATTGCTTATAATTAGACAGTCAGTGGGTACCCTATGAACATAAGCTTGGTGCAAGCTTACTAAGCAATTATTGACAGAATATGAAATTTGTCCAAACTAAGTCCTAAAAATATGGCATAGAAGAGTGGGATCTTCATCATTCACCTATGCATAGGGGAGCAAATGAGGCTGGTTTTCTAAGAAGAGTACTGTCTCAGCCTGCAGGGCTTCCTTTGACTGTGTAAATTGTGAACTTGTCTTTCATTCCGGTCCATGTACTTGTTGGGCCAAGAAGAAAAGGGATACAATACGCTTACCTTGGCCAGCCCTACACCAGCTCGAAACAAGCCCACCCCAACAGGTTTGTAAATTTGAACATGGGAACGATTACCAGATTCTGTCCTACAGTATCAGTAAAAGTAATCAATTATAAATAACAATTCTAAGCACGTATTACGTATACTGCACATACTTTACACACACGGTGTTGTATCTCATTGAATCCCTTCAACAGCCCTTAGGGGTATATATTATCAACTTTCAGCAAGTTCAAATTAAATGATTAGCCCCAAGTCATCCAACTAGTAAAAGGCAAAGCTGGGATTCAAGCACGGTCCACCTGGCCCCACACAGCCCCATCCTGACATCCACAACCTTGAATATTGTCCAACAGCTACAAAGGATCAAGGATAAACTGCAAATATTACAGAGATGCTTAGAAAACCATGCAATTCAATAGCTGCCTTATTCTGTCTCTCCCACATTTTCAGAGTGAAATAATACTACCCTACCCTTCTCTCAGCAAAGCACTCTGGGATCCTCTGGGAAGACAGCAGCTACAAAAATATAAGTTATTACTCCAATTATCATAATAATCCTTATCTGACTGTACAACTATGGATTCTTTTTTTAAAGGCATATAAATAAAAAAAATAGACAAAATGATTAAGAGACATTCAAAATCTCTACCATCTCAGGAAGACTCAGAAACGAAAAAATTCTTTTAGTCACAAGCCTTGTGACTGTCAGCTAAAGTGCTTCCAAACTGCTTGCACTGGCTTGATTCCCACTGATTGAATGCAATTATGAATTGACTTCTATGGGTTGATAAATCAGAACTAGTGTAAGTGGTTTTCAGAGCTCATCTGTGCAATTTAAGTTTGATGCAGACTTCCACAAAAATTTTCCTTGGGAAAAAAAAAAAAGTTCATGAAGATATTAACTATCCTGAAATACCTTCCTGGTTAGTTCACGCCACTGGGAAGAAGCTGCTATTCTTATATTAATAATTCTCCCCCGAATTAATCAGTCATTGTACATTAGAACCAGCAGCTGGAGTGTTTTGAGTGATAATGAAACCTGTAACAAGGCATCTTCAGCCGTCTTTTCAAGACAATAAGGGAATTAAAATTTCAATTTAAATGCAGAGGTTTGAAACACGCTTCACTGGCAAAATTACTTCAATTAATGTGAGTGGAATACAAAGGACAGACTGCAGAAATGTGATGCAGCAACCAGAAATTATGTCATTAATGTGCTTGCATCAACCCTGCACAATGACTGCAAAGGTCTAATTTAAACCGTACATATCACAAAGCTACAGGCTACAATATTAATCAACTCTCTGATTTCAAAGTGACGGATCCAGGCTTCTTGTTGGGATCGCTGTGACTTTTCATAAGCTAACCACAGCTGTTTACCTTGGAGAAGGAAACAAAAGGCCATGCCTATTTGCAGCCATTCCCTGTCATGACAATTTAATTATTTTATGCAATACTTGGGTTATCACATCAAAAGAAGAAATAAATATCCCATCTAGACACCAGTGCCATAGCTATCAGGCCAGTCTGGTGAAGGAGGAATTGCAGGAGCGGGCAAGAGCCTTGGGTCACCACTGATTTATTTACTCTGGATTTATTAACCTGAGGGATTAAATTACTGGGCATCTGCACCTGCCTTAAAATGGAAATGCAAAATCTTTTGATAAACAAATTCAAGAAAATCAGAGGGTTCGAAAGACTTCATTGTTCTAGCTTCACTTTCCTCTGCTACCTTTTAGCAAAGATTTCCATTTGGACCCTCGAGATACCTTAAGTAGATTTTTACTTCTAAAAGCACAAAACCATGGGGAACGGAAATATGATTATTTTTTCATATAAAGTTCAATAAAGAGCAATTATAGACCTTGCTCTTCAACTCTTATACACAAAAGGCCATTTGAAGAGTATCTCCAACCTTTTAAGGGCACCTTAATCCTGCCTCCATGAAATCTTCATTTTATAGGCAGGCATGCCAACTCCCCAGACCATACAAAGCAACCACATCATCTGTAAAGTGGGCAAAACAGAAGAAACCTTTCGCCTAGGGTTGTTGCAAGAATTAAATGCATCAGTGACTGTAACATAGTTTAAAAGAGCATCAGCTCATAGTAAATGGTCAGTACATATTAGCTATATAATAATTATTGTTCTGTCATTAATTCAAACATGACAAAAATGTAGGTTAAAAATTAGAGAACCCTTCCACTTAAAAAATAAAAACACCCAGTTACAACAGAAAAATCAGACCACAGAGTGCCTCGAGAAGACATGCCTTTTTCTCTACTTAGGGGCATGGAAGTCTTACAGTCAGTTACCCACCCGGCTAATGGTCTGTGAACTCTGCCTCTATGAGTGCATTGTCCTAGGCAGAGGGCAGAAAAATAGGTAAGATATAGCTCCCCCTCAATGACCCGGCACACAAACTAAAGCAATTATAAGATAATGAAATAAATGCAGCTTACAGGGACATAGGGAAAACCATCTACCCAAGTATTCTTATCACAATAACAACTTTTTTTTTTTTTTTAATGACAGCACCTAACTACTTGGGAGATTTGGAGCATTAATGAAATTTAAGGAAGGTCTTACAGAATAAATCATTTTCCAAGCAGACAAGATTTGGATCAGGTTCAGGGAAATATATGGTCAATCTAAATAGAAAAACCTATTGTACCCCCACACATCAGCAAAAAATAATTAGAAATTGTAGTTAAGAGGCACTTTTCAAAAGGAACCAAAATATGATACCCAGAAATAAACAAAATACATGTCATATCTCTAAGGAACACATTACTAAGCAGCATTATAAGGGAGATAAATGAAGGCCGTAATGAACAAGAGACATATCCTATTCACTAAAGACTCAATAGCACAACGATGAAATTACTTAAATTTCATCAAAACCCCACCACACTTTTTGTGGAACTTGACAAGCTGATACTTAAACATTTATGCAAGAGTAAAAGACCAAGAATAGCACAAACAATTCTAAGTGGCAAGGTGAGGGAATATCTTCACCTGCTCTCGAGCTATATTATAATAATTAAAACAGCATGGTTTGGTGAACATCAGATGAGACCAAGTGAACAAAATAAAGAGCTCAGAAACAGACCAAGCCATGCCTATGTAACACTGGGTATGTGACCAAGATGGCATTATAAATTGGTAGGAAATGGATTTAATAAATGGTCTGAGCCAAATGACTACATACAAGATAAAATCAGATCACTAGTTCACAGCATATGTAAAAACAGATTAAATGGATGAAAAAAAAAGTCCTTTGTATAACATGAATAGAAAATATTTAATATAAATTATATAAAAGAAAATATTGAAAATTTTCCTTGCATTAATTTGTAAAGTTTTATAACAAGAGATACCATACACAAATTTAAAAGATATGGCACCAACTGGGAGAAGATATTCACAGTTCATCAGGACTAGTATCCAGAATATATAAAGAACTCCAACTAGCAAAAATGAACTTCTGGAAAATGCATCTCATACACTCACCCATTCCTAAAGGTGACTACTTTTCCTAGTGGGTATCCTGCACCCACCAAACTACATAGTTCTAGTACTATGAACCCAAGTGACATAATTTAGGTCCTACCCCTACATTTTTACATTAGAAACATGATTATTTTCCTGTACAAAGCTGGCAAGAGGTAAGCAACAGTCTACTCTTTCCTCCCAGGACCCAAACCCTGCCTACGTGTGGCACATTCTACAGCATTTCACAAACACTCCCATCCTTTCAGAAGATTGGTGACATGAGTAAAGCAATTCTTTTTGACTAAGTTTATGAAACAAGCAACGGAAATTTTCAAGTAGTATTTAATGAGATACTTCAGAAAAATCACCTATTTTATTATGTGCTACTTACTTAAAAGCAGGCCCTTTCCAAGAAACTGATTCAAATAAATGTGTATACGCTAAACAAAAATATAGAAGCTTGTCTGCTCGAATTGCTGAATCAGTACCTTAGCACTTAAATGCATTCCTAATGCATAAACAATAAAGCTGAAAGATGACTAATATTTTTGTCTTATACCCTGTGGTCATTATTAGTGAACGTATCACTAAAGACGCTGAAAATAACCAATTCTTTTGCCACCCCGAGACCATCACTAACCTTCTTGACTTCAGAAATGGACTATTCCTTCCTACCACATACCCAGGTTTTAATATGTGACAGAATGTCATGGCATGTAGCACCTACTGGTCACCAAATTCCCTTAAAATCTTCCATCGACAGCAAAATTCTTCTTGAAAGTCTGAATGAATTAGAACCTCTTAAATAACTTAACCTGTCTCCCCTACCAATTTCTCTTGGTGTTTTTTCCAGTGTTTCAGTCCATCCTATTGGTGAAACAAAGATAAGAGGCTTTCACCTACTGTGGAAAAGAAAATCCAAATATACTTCATCCATGTAAGAAATAGAATGGACGAAATAAGAATTGGGAAAAAAAAAAAACAAATACAGTCCATCCACTACTCATTCAGCCACCTCCAAATGAGAGGAAATGGGGGTGTTTGTGTGGCAGGGGGAGGTAGACAGAGCAGTCCTCTCTCTTAAAAGCCAGAGACACTGAGAAAGTATTATTAGAGTGCAAGATATGTATTTTTATTCTTAAATTCATATTCTTGATACTGAGTAACATGCATCACCAAATGCAATCGCTGACTCTTCATTTCTAATTTTCTGAATTTTCAAAAAGTAGCAGACACCATGGCCTAAGATAGGGGCAAATGGCTAGGCTATGGCGTAGTCTTGCTTGACAGAAGTTAATCCAGAATTATTCTCACAAAATTATTTTCTTATCAATTGAAAGGAAAACGCTAAGTGCTATTGTAAATACGCCTTCAAAGAATTTGTGTCACATCAACTTTATAAACTCCTAAAGTTCTCTCTCATGCAGGTTTCATATTTGTGAAGGGATTATTAACTTCCTTCATCTGAGGCTTAAAAAACACCTCCTTTTACCATGCTTTAAGTACTGGTTTCTTCCATTAGACTTTCTGCCATTACTCCAAAGGTAGACAATACATAAATAATAATCATTCACTATGTCAAACACTGGGTTTAGGAAGAGAATCAGCCAGATTTCACCTGCAAGGGCCCATGAATCACAAGATGGTGGTTTCATAACATGCTATATGAAGTACAAAATGCAGAGAGAACAGCAGTGTTTTCCATCTTAGAAACGACCACTGGTTGCACGCTGTTCTCTTACCAGCATGTCGGTGGCACTGAGATAGTGCTTGCTGGCCATGCACTGCTCCAGCTTCTGAGGCACTTGCTTGATATTCTCGATTTCGTCCAGCAGGTTCAAGACATGCTTGTGCTCAATTCCTTCAATCCAGAGTTTGCGAAGCTCATCCCGCTTGCAGTGCAAGAGCATCTTGCATGAGAGCAGATTTTCTTTTACCTGGAACACAACAATCCTGGGTCAGTCTGAAGTCTTATCAGCCTAAAACCCTAACCTGGCTAGTATTCCTCATTGGTACTCCTGTAACAAACAGTTGCAAGTTCCACTCCCATTACTCCCCTTGACTGGTCTATTTGCAAAATTCTAAGCCATGTTCTGACACTGACTCTGGCCTGCACCCCAGCTTGTATGCAAAAATAAATAAATCTTTAAAAATATCTATATCTATGTAGATATAGATATAGATATATAAATATAAGTGAGTGACTAATGTGAGAGTTCATGCATTATTCTCTCCCCAACCCTCCTTGTACATTTCCTATTCAGCTGATAGGTCACCAGGTCCATTCTTCTAGACCTAGAACTTCAGCTGAAATTCACAGTCAAGGGACTAGGCATTCATCTCTCCTGATTAAAAGAAAACTAAGCTCCTGTGTCCAGGCACATTCAAAGAGAACCTTTAAATAAAGGAATGAGCACATACCAAGCCTTGTGGTCTGAATTTAGATACTAAATAAGACAATCTCAAGCAGTCTCATAAATCAGCATGGGAGAGTGACCAACACAGACATAGCTTGACAAAATAGAAGAGATGCACCAAGGGGTAACTATGATGCACATGAATATATTTTCATTTTCTACCCAAATTAAAGCTTTCATTGCTTACATGGCAAAGTAAAAAAATTATGACCTCTCAGAATTCATACAAAGACTTCCATATACTTCCGATAACCATAATATGTATTTTTAGTTAAATTAGTATTTAATCTTTGCAGTTTGGTTTGCAGTAAAATTTATGACTGAATACATCTCGCATGTAGCATGTGATGGGTTTTAGTATGTGCATACACCTGTGTGATCCAAACCTTTCTCAACACATAAGCCATTCCACCCTTAGGTCTACCATGTGTTTGACAACTGAAATTTTGAGAGCTGCTTCTCTAAGATTTGGCATGGTAGTGTACATACTCACTGATGCTACTCATCTAGTGATTACAAAGCTAAATTTCGACTTTTCCAACCAACAAAAAAATATGAAGATAGAAAGCTAAGATTATAAGGTTTCCTGAGAAAGCATATCACCTAATGCTACAACCTTAGCTCAATATCTAAATTGTACTTTAATGAACTCTCCAATGTAAAAAGAGCCCTCCAAAGTAAAAAGGAGACTCTAATCTCTCGATAAAGCACAGAGAATTATGATTAGTTTGTGGGGGTTAGACACTATTAAAAAAATCTGTTGAAGATGGTCCAAGTTACCACTTTGCCTTCCTGACCTCTGAACAAAGAAATAGCAGAAGAATTGTTTTAGCATAAAACACCAAGAAACAGATCACAGAGGAGTAAGTAGCAAAAAAGAAATGGCAACAAACCTTTGGGAGCTGGCAAGAAGATGGGTCATGGGTAATTTAATTACAGAGCAGAAAAATCTGAGAATGTTAAGCCTGGAGTGGAGTTTGCTAACACTGAAAAGCTAGCATTTAGTATACTGAAGGCAAATAGGGTTGAAACTTTCTCCCAGGAGTATTTTGAGACATAGATCCTCATCAAGCCACACGGACATGTAATTCCCTCCAACCAAGATTGGTCAAATAGGAGGTTTATGATCTGAAGAAACAGAATCAGAAAGATCTGACCCAGGAACTGCCAGATAAAACTGAGGGTAGGGGCGGGTGGGAGGTAGTGGGCAGAAAACAAGAGGATGAAGTCAAAGGGGCCTATGGAACAGGTAAGATCCTCAGTCCCCTCTGGACCCTCAGCCGTACTCCACGGTTAGGCGCCAGTAAAACTCTACTTGACTTTCAATCCCAACACAGGAATCTTATTGTTTTGAGTGAAAGTGACTAAAATGAAAAAACCTGTAGATCGTGACATTTGAGTTTCACAAAGGAAATTGCTGGGTCCCCGCCCATTCAACACCAGAGGAGTCCCATAACAACCTCTGAACTTCCAATCAGCTTTGGAGTTCCTCTCTCTTATGTACAAACAGTTAGCCAGTAATGATCAGACAGCCAAGGAAAGCCTGAAATACACAAATATAGGCATCAAAATAAAGAGAAAAACGTACTGGAGGTGAGGAAAACAAATTACACAGAAAACAGATTTTTACAAAGCTGTACTATCCTCAGGAAAAGGGAGAGAAGACATTACATCAATGAAACAAGAACAGGATGCTGTTTAAAAATTCATTATGAAAAACAATTCTTGGAAGTTAAAAATATGATTTAAAAAATCCAATACAAATATTAGATGATCACCTTGAAGAAATGTCCAAAGAGTAAAACATTCCAAAAAACAAGACATAGGAAAATAGAAGCTAAAGGAAAATGACGGTATTAGTCTAAGAGGTCCCATACTTGCCACACAGGAGGAAAAAAATAAATAAGTGAAAATTCACGTCTTTCAGCAAAAGACATGAATTTTTAGACTGAAAAGGCACACCAGTTCCTCTGAATAATGAAGTGAAAAAGGACCTAACCAGGGCACATTATCCTGACATGTAAGAACACATGGGATAAAGAGACAATCTTTAAAGCTTTCAAAGGAAAAGCAAAAAAAGACCAGGGCTCACACAAAGAATTGTGATTCAGAATGTATCAGACTTTCTCAACAGCAACATTAAAAGCCACAAGACAAAGGAAAAGTATCTGCAAAATCCGAAGACAGAATTATTTCCCAGAAAAACTATCAATCAAGTGTGAGGAAAGAATAAAGACATTTCAGACATACAAACTCTCAAAATATAATCCTTATATATGTATCATAGCTCAGCAAGTGACTGAAAAACGTGCTCCATCAACACAAGACAAACAGAGAAGACAGACGGAATCCAGGAAGGGGGAAAACTGAAGCAGAAGAAAGGCAACAAGGTTATTCCATCACCAAAAACAATAAAATTGCACAAAAAAAAATAGCATGCTGGGTGGCTCAGATGTAAATGCTTACGTACTTATAATAAAGTAGGCATTATCTACTTAACCAAGAAATAGGAAATAAGTATATAGAGGGGATGAGGAAATGGGGGGGGGGGGGGCGGGGCAAAGAGGAAGACCAAATTCTCATAGTGCATAGGTGCGAGTTCATATAGAATGTCTAAGACAGAAAATTCAAGACTAGTATAAGCACATTACTTACAAAGATATATCTGAAAAAAATGTAAAAATGCCTCTGAAGTACTGGAATTGGGACTGGAGTGGATGAGGTAGGAAAGTACTTGTTTTTAATCAGCATTTGTGATTTTGTTATTTTAAACACATTTTTCAAGGCCATTCCGAGATCCTGGTAGAGTTCTTAGTCTTTGGGTTAGGAACGCTATTAAATTCATTCCAGCTATTAAATTCATTTTAATATAAATTTTAGTTTAAATCTGTTAGAATTTGATTTCTGATATTCTACTCCTACCACCTTAGGTAATTCTCAGTCTTTTCCTACATGTAATGGTTACTATGGAAACAGTGAAAAATAAATTTTATGTCACACAACACCCAACTAGGCTCTTTCTCAAGAGTAGGGAATGAGCTTACCGAGTGTCAGTATAGCTTGGCAAACTCTTTTCTCATTAGAAAAAAGTCATTATGGCATTTCACTCCCGGGTAGTATAGCAAGTAGTCAGCTCACTGCACAGTTTTGCTTACTAAGTAAGGGAAAAATGAAACGGAAAGTAGAATGGGGGTGGGGGGGGGGTGTAAAGGGTGCGGGAAAATATCATCAGGCTGTGTGGAAAAGCAACATCACCAAAATTATTCCCTAAACTAAGTTAATTAAGCTGCAGACCTAAAAGTTACAAGAACAGTTAATACTAAATTGCCCCGAGGCTTCAGCTTTTTTATTAGCAAGTCACCCTTATGAAGAAATGTCATTTTAAAACTTGGAGGACAGGGGAGGTGGGAAGAAATACTAGTCAGCAATAAAAGGGGAGAAATATGAAGAATCTCAAGAACATGTTGAGCAAAAGACAGAAGAGTAAAAATCTACAGGGATAGAACTCAAATCAGTTGTTCTTGGAGCAGGACGAGGGGAGCAGGAGAAGCTAGCTGCAAAGAGACAGGAGGGAGCCCTCTGGGGTGATGACTCCACACTCCAGGATTCTGGACACATTTGCCAAAACTCAGGGAACTGAACTCCAAGAATGTTGCATCTTATTGCACGTAAATTACAGTTTAACCAACTTGGTTTTTTCTAAACAGGAAGAGGAGATGCATGGGTATGCCCCCATCAATGAATAATAATATCTAATGTAAGAAAGCTACAAATTACACCTAGATTGATTTTTCAAATGCCTGGTCTTCTTTTACAAATGTGGTGATGGTGTTTTAATTCCATCCTATTTATGAGGATAATTTCGATTGAATTCTTTTCTGGTTCTCCCTTAAACAAATCCACAAAGAGTCAAGCTGTTCAAATCATGACATCAACACCCAAGTTTAGAAATCCTTCCTCAAACACAAGCTTCCTTTGCGTCCTTAGAATTCTAGTAACTTCACAGTTCCTAATCACCTATTCAGTGTTAGCAAGAATTTCAATTTCAATATACAATAGCTGCAAGTCATTCTCTTATGAGAAAATAAGGAAAACAGTGTCCAAGAGGTTTTTGTGAATAGAAAAGTAAGACAATACAGACAGCAGAGAAAAAACAATTTGCAGCCCTGGCTTGGGAAAGATACAGGAGGAGAGCTTACTGCGTCCTGAGTGAGAGTGCAGCATGAGCGAAGAAGGCACAGGGGCATTTGGAGAGAGGGGGGTGGACCAAGGGTGCAGGGTGTGTGGCCGTAACATGGAAGGTATAAAAATCAGAAAAGTACTGAATTTGGATAAAATAAACGGAGAGGAGGATGACTTTAGTGTGTATTATCATCTGTAATAGGGCACAGTCAATGGACAAGCACGCGCTGAAGCTGTACATTGGAAGGACCCTGTAAAGTTTCCCAAGAGCGACAATGTACATGAAAATGTAAGTCAACAAATTATTCTTAACTCTAAAAGCACAAAATACCACGTTATCTTTTTCTGGTAGGATCTACATATAAGCATTTTCTTGAATATTCTCCTAAGGAAAGTGTCCAGGTCCTTTTTTTGACATAGAGTCTACAGAAAACACTGCTATTCTCTTGGGAAGCCCTTTATTTCTATAGAGTATTTTGAAATTACCTGCAAACAGTTATTTCCCAAGATTGTGCCTCTCCCCGCTCTTCTAAGCTCCCACTCTAATGTCTAAGAGTGTCTGAGAGACTCCACCAAGCCCTTCCAAAGACCAAACTTTCCTTTGGTGTCTCAGTCTGAAGACAGTACACAAACACAGACCCAGTTCAACTTAATGGGAAGATTACCTCATAATTGTTTTGACTGCATTAATGCACTCCAGGTTACCGCTGAGATTTTAAATTACGGTAACCTCATTATTGCCCACTGTTTAGCGTGTCCATTTCTAGACTTTTCCCCTTTCTCATGCAGGCAGCTAGGATTTTTTTTTCCATCATAAATCTGGGTTATAAATAACATCCTACCCAAATCATGTTTTCCTACTGTGACTTTTTTTTACATTAATTAAAGTTATTCTTCATTCTAATTCTATCTTTCAGGGTATACTTTCTTATAAAAGTCACAGAATTATTTCAGTTAAATGTTAAGTGATGAATGTTTAGATTCTAACAACATGACTTGAATAATCATGCATAGGTATTTCCAATCACAGGCAAGAAAAATGAGTTGGGAGCTTGATCCAGTACCAACAGGGCAGCCAAAAATGGGGTGAAATGTGGTGCTTGTGCACACATAACAGAGACAAGTATCTGTTTTCCCAGCAGTCTACCTGCTCTTCACATAAGCACTGGACAGACTCACTTCATCTTTCACCTAGCAGAGCGTGGAGGCACACTCATGTAAATACCAGCAAGCACAACTTCAAGGCTCAAGTCCCCAACTTGTATCCACTCACATGCACTTATTTTGCTGGTGCTGCAACGTGAGTCATCATTGAGGACACTGATAGGAACTGTGAATTCTGGAGTTTTCTAATGCATTCATCTCATTTTGCTCAATTTTGCAGGGTATTCAACAACAGGATTACCCGCCTACTTTATTATCTTCATTACTCGACTTGATTAAGCATGCATGGTATTTTATTTACACAAACTTTTTAAACTAGAACAAATTCCAATGGACTTGACTGATACAATAAAATCTGAACCATCTGAGCAGAAAATCAAATCCATCTGCCAACTCATTAGTATCCTCAAGAACATAGATTCAACCAACAAAACATAAGCGTATATAGGAAAAAGAATATCAAAATGGGCAGCATAAACATTCTGTGGTCTCAAGCTTAAGAGGTGACAAAGAATGAATGTGAACACGTCGCCTGCCTTGGTCCCCAAACAATTCAACTTCTCAGCATAACAGCTAAAGTGCCGTTGCTGAAATGAACATCACGTCGCTCCTGGGTGCATAACCTCGCACTGGCTCCTATCACCCCAGTGTTCAAAGTCCTGACAGTGATCAGGGCCTTCCCAGACCTGGCCCATCCACCACACTCACCCATCAGCTCTCACAGCTCTCCCCCACTTCCCATTTTGCTTCACCCCATAAATGCCTTTACTGCTTCCCCCAAATTCCAACCATGTTCCTGCTTCAGGATCAGTTTGCATCTGCTGTTCCTTCCTCCCAGGTACCTTTCCTTACTCTCCCTCAACTCCCGCAGGTGTTGGCATGAACGTAGCCTCAGTGACGCTTCTCTGTCCAATCTATTTTAAACAGTTATTCCCTATCCTCCCTAGTTTCTATTTTTTTCTTGGGGGGGGGGGCGGGGGGGAAGAGAGGGTGCGCATATCTACTTGCCATCTGTTATGCCATATTTTACTTATTACTTTCTTGTCTGGATCCCTTGACTAGAATGTAAACTGAAATGTTAACATTATGAGGACAGGAAATTTGGTCTATTTCATTTAAGTCCAGATTCCAGAGCCTAGAACAATACTTAGCACAAAACATACTTAATGCACAAATCGAATCAATGTCACGAAATATTATTTACTTGTTTTTCTGTCTCCTCCCATTTGCCCTTACATTCCATGAAGACAGGGACTGCCAGTTTCCAACTATTATAGCCCAGTATCTAAAACAGACATATAGCTGCAACAAATATTTGCTGCATGAAGTCTCATTATGTTTTTTTGGTTTTTTTGTTGGTTTTTTTGTTTTGGCAAAGAGCAGAAGGAACATTTCCAATCTGATCTATACTTTCTCAATATCTTGCTTGGCTCTGAAATAATGTAGCTGAGTGATGATTGGATCATCCCCACTTTTACTTTAAAAATATAGATACCTATATTTTGTATATAATCCAAAGTTCAATTAAAAACCAAAAATGGCAGGAAAAGATTAGTGAGAAAACATCAGTGTTTCCTTGGAGATAAGAAATGGACTTTCAGGCTACACAATTGTCAAATTACACAATGAAAATAAACTCACTTTTATTTTGCCCCAACATTTTTCTTCTTCGATCAATTATTAAAAGCTTCTTTGAAAAATGCTAGCCCTTTCTTCTCTTCCCAATATGGAAGCTAATTCAAAACACATGTATTATGTGACATTTACTTTTTTGACAAGTGTCTGATATCATGAACAGGACTTTTTTCCAGCTTTTTGTTTTCGTTTGCTCAAAACTCTGGTACACTTAAAAATGAGGATGGTGCAAAGACCGCGGCTACTAAAACAAACAATAATCAAGATGAAATGCACTCCCAACACCAGCAGACCCTCTTTGTTTGGGCAAAGATGCTATCAATGCAGAGTGATAGGGAGCCAAGGCAGCGACCACGGAGTGTGTCCCTTGAGATTAGGACAAAGTCCTTTCAGTCAAGCAAACTAATCAGAAAACCCAAATACCAAAAGGTCTTTCACCCTCACCGTGATTACCCGAGGCAAAGCCAGAAGGTCAGCAGCTCTATACATTCATTTTCCGACCTCTCTTGAGCTTAATATATTGGGTTAAAATGGACTACAGTTTACTTTAAACCTACAGCCACTGATCTATAGCGTTACCGAGTTTCATAGATAAATCCAGAGGATGAACTTGCTACTTGTGAAGGCTAAGAATTACCGTAGTCCCTTCGAAAATGCCCAGTTAATTTTAAAATGTAAACAGGTCAGCACTTTGCTTCAAAAAAGGTTCAGAGCTTACTCATTCTGGAACTGTACTCTTAGAGGATGAAGTTTCTATCAATACCATTCTTGGAAGAGTGGTTTATATATCTGCTAAGATACCATGAGGTCTAGAACGCAGGGAAGAAAACACCCGAGGATGGCATAGCACAGCGAGGACTGGGAAGGTCAGGAGGGAATTCCTGACCATAAACTAGCACAGAGTAGTGCATTTCCAAGGGTCTGGGCAACCCCAAGCCCAGAGGGAAGGCCCAAGCATGAAGCTCCGGACCGCTCACCCCAACCTCCCTGAATGTTTACTGTGTTGAAGTGCTATAAAAATATTTCATTTATAGGGGCCTCCCCGGTGGCGCAGCGGTTAAGCGCTGCGCTGTGGAGCTGTCGGCAGCGGCGCCGCGAGTTCGACGCCCAGCCGGGGAGAATCCCACATGGCGCGGCAGACCTCTGTCCTGCCTTGCCCGCTGCTCCCCTCAGCAGTATTTCTGATCTGCCTGTTCTGCTACCCGCTCTGTCTCTGGTGAGCCCTCTTGCCGCCCCACACCTCTGGCCTGTACCCCAGCTTGTATGTATAAATAAAAAATAAATCTTATTTTTAAAAAAAAAAAAAATATTTCATTTATAAAGAGGGGGACAGAGAAAATGACTGCTTTAAAAATGTGTGAAAACCAGCGGCAGCACTTTAGAGTCAGGGGGATGGGAGCTGGAATTGTAAATATGCTGAGTGAGGAATAGGTATCAACACGCCTGGCAAAGATGCGTAGCGCACTGTGGCATCTACTGTAATTAGCAGAGCTAAGATATTAAAGGAGTGACCCTCAAAATGCATAGCAAGAACCACATAACTGTGAGGTGACAGTGCATAACCATACTTGCTCGGTTCATCCCTTGGTCAAGTCTAAAAATACTGTTAGGAGCTACTTTATCCTTCAGGCACAGAAGACATGGTACCCAGGAACCAAGAGCTTTCCTAGGACCTACCACAAGAGGCAATGGGGAGAGATGGAGGGGGTGGGCAGGAAGGGAGAAGGGGGCAGCAGGAACAGAGAAGCAACAAAGAAAACAAACAGCTCCAACATGAAAGAAAATGACAAACTAAAAACTCATGCTTGCCACTGCTCAAGAATGATCTTTAAAAATTTTAGTAACCAAGTATTTCTTTCTGTGTTTCAATGAGTTAATTTTCTTCATAAAAGTTTCCAAGAGTCTGCAGAGAAATCACAACCAGCTTCAAATTAGGTGCCACACTCAACATCAGTGTTTCAAAAAATGAACAATTTTCGATTCTACAGCAACACACACACATAACGTAAGCATGTCAAACACGCATGCCAAACACACACACATAACGTAAGCATGTCAAACACAGCACAGGAGCCTCTACAACTAAGAGGCCCTGGAGTCTTAAAGCAGCACTCCTCTTAGGCTTGCATCCCTTCCAGTTTCCCTCAGGTTGAGGACCTCTCTGGGTCATTTCACTCCCTCACTCAGGTAACCGCAGAAGCCGAGACAAAGACCTAGGGAGGGAAGAAGGTGGCCCAAAATGCCCTCGGTGGTGCTCTACAGCTAGGCTTTGCTGACACCTGCAAAACTTCTCAAAAGTGCCTTTATGCCTCATGTCCACAGCTCCTGTCCAAGCTGCGACACCTGGACTAATGGACGCCTCTGGTCGCCAGCCGAGAGGCAAGGGGCTCACCTGCTTGATCTTATTCCGGGAGTTGGTGATGCGCTCCGTGATGCTCTGGTATGTGCGAATGGCCGTTGTCAGCTCCGTGTAGTGCTGCACGATCAGTTCGTCCAGGTCGCGGTCACATTTCTCATAGGCCTCTTCAAGGCGGCCCTTCTCATTTTCTCTGTCTTCTACATCATCACTGGTTGACAGAGTCCTGGGAAAGACAGAATGCATCAAGTTGGATCAAACTTAAAAGCAAAAAGTAAAAGAAAGATGAGTTCACATGCCTGCATCTCTGGGTGACTCTAACTAGAAAACAAAAAGTTACTCACAGAAAATACAAAGGCCCTTCACAGTAAATTCCAGTAGTTCAGCTGAGTGGATTGACTGGTTGCCTACCCCAAAAGCCCTCCCCTTGCTTTTTCTTTAGCAGTTGAACCAATTAACCAGGCAACAGGTGGGCATGGATTTCACATGCATCTGGGCAAGTCTTGATATGTTTGACTGAATCCTATTAATTCCTAGTAATTCAATGCCCCTTACCAGTGGCAGGTCTGGTTAGGACCTAAAGACTTTTAGGAAAAGTTTCCTCGCAAGATTATCAAGAAGTAGGTCTTTTTGCACAACACTCTGTATCGTTACACAAAGCTGAGATACTCCAATACAGCAGCCATCTTACAACTCTAAAAGGGAAAGCCTTCCAGGAGGAAAACCCAACGATGCCCAGCAAAGCAGCCCACCCCAGGGCGGCCTCCCTTCAGGACCCCCAGTTAGGGAGCTATAAAAAGTCCTTGTTTTAGTCATTTTCAGTTGATCTTCTTTTGAACACAGCTAGAAGCATGTAACTGATCAAATTACTCAGACACTAAGAAATTACCTTCCAAACAGCTCATTTGAATGACCTGAATTTGGTCCAGAGCCCCTAGAAGTTACAGCAGCTCTAAAATCTGATAGAAACAGCAATAACATAAGCTATTCTACAAGACAGGCCCAGAATTTACTATTCTTCCAACAGCACTCACAAGATTGATATGAATCAACAATAAGCAGGGAATGAGATAGAGACACTTATTAAAAATCTTTCAATAACTTAGTTTGATACAGGGACCACAGATCTTTGTTTCTGCTATTATCGTTCTCGGATAATTTTTTTTTAATTTAGTGTTATAATCAGCAACAAAGAAACCTTTTCCTCTTATCTGTTGACTGTGGTAATTTAGAGTTTCATTAAATTCCCTCAGATTTGTCAGCTTATACATTCAGTCGCATTTATTTCATTTATCCTTTTTAATTTAGGGGGGGGGGTTATTTCAAGCTCGCCATGATGGATGCCATCAATTATAAGTCCATCATTAGAAATGCTTTCAGAGATGGTCCGTCAGCAAATCAATCACATACCCACTCCCAGACACTCACAGGCACAATACGGTATGACAGTCATCTCCAAACTGTCATTTAGGGCCAAAGATCTTCATTCACGAGCCACATAATATGTAATTTTTTTCTATTGAAAGGGAAATTCAGCAGGCTAGTCTTTGACTTCAATCTAACCTTCAAAAAGAATTTTGTAAATGTGGCAGGGAGGTGAAGAAATCGAGTCCAGGATAAAGGGGGGTGGCCAGAAATATAATGGAGAAGGCACCACCTCCAAGGGCTGTGGGGTACACTCGGGAAAGCAACGCAGTAGCCCAGACTAGAAGCAAGACCTTCACCACGCCAGGCCCTGTGTCCTCTGTCAACTGGTGACCCCAAGCCAGACCGCCTCCACACAAGTGTTTGACTAATAAATTAGGGTGGAGAACTTAAGGGGAATTTGGTTTCAAAGACTAAGCTGCCAAGATTACTTGCAACATTTGGGTCCAGAGTAGCTTAGCAAATCTTCCTGTTGTTTCCATGATACATAACTTTGCTCTTTAAAGCTGAAGCCCTCCAAGCTGTTAATCTAAAATAGAGTATAATCAGAAAATGCCTTCAATTTATCAACCATCCCAAAGGGAAAGAGGTGCTAGATATTTAACTCTATTATTTCCCTTCGCAACAGCACACAGCCACAGACTTCTCAAAGCTCCCCTGGATCAGTTTCCCATCTTCCCAAAGCCCGGTTTCCTCTCCAGTGCCGCCATTTGTGGAGGGAAATACGCCAAACAATTCAGCGTGTATATTAACTAGAACTGTCGTTAAGGTAAATGTCAGGCCCAGAGAGGACACCTTCTCAGCCATCAGCTGTCACTATGACATAGGAGTGTGAGGAGTTGGTTAGGAAAAAGGGTTGCTAAAATTAAGGTTAGCAAGTAACTTGGATTAATAGGGGGTTTTAGTTCCTATGTTCATTATTAGAGAAAATATTTATAAAAAAGACAGCTTGTGCCAGGTTTGCCCCATTTGAAATCCATCCTCCTGATGTTAAAACTGGGAGGAATGACATTTTGCCTTACATTAGAGAACACTGAAAGTACAAAATCATTAAGAGTGGGGCTTTTTTTTTTCTAATTAGAGAAAAGGCAGGCTGCAAGAATAAAAATAATAATAGCTGCTAATATTTAGAGAGGCTTACTCGCTGCCAGGAGCCAGCTGTGTTGCACACTTCATAGAATGTATGTGTAATCCTCCCAACAGCACTTTGGAGTGGGACTTCTGATCTCCCCTCCCTTTTTTACAGATGTTAGCAGCTGAGACTTGAAGGCAGTAAATTAATTCGCATCACCACACAGGGTGAGCGGCAGGGGTAGTCCAGGGATTCAGATGCCAGCTCAGCCCATTTTCAGAGTGTGCTCCAAAATGCTAGGGTTAGGGGATCTGGGGTGAAGCTGCCTGGGTTAGGAGCCTGCTTCCATCTGGCGCCTCACTTTGCTGATTTATAAAATGGAGACGATAAGCACCCCTTCCTTACAGAGTTGCTGGTAAGAATTCAGTGAGCCCTGGCAGACCATTAGCACTCAATAAATAGGGGTAGATTTTTCTAGCTTCCAAGCTCACAGCAACAGCAGCAGTAAAAGCCAGCACATTTCCCCATAACGTCACAGAGAAGACTCTTTTTGGTGATACAGATTCGAATTCCATCACCCCGAACACTAGATCATTTGGGACCAAGCATGAGATTTGACCAACCTCTCTCACTTTATGTCTTCGTAATGTCAGGAAATGAAGAGTCTGATATGTTATCGACTGACAGACGAACTAGTTAGTGTGCCCCAGCTTTACCGAGCTGGTGGAGACACAAGACTCCAGGTTCAGAGGCTAAGGACTGGACTACTCAGCCCATCAAGTCGCACAAGTGCCAGCATATTTGTATCAGACCCCATTACCCCCAAGCCTTGTGGAGTTTAAGCAGATAGGTCCAAATGGATGCCTCGCACACTCGCAGTGCTGGAGAAGCTGTAAGCTTGGGCAACTAAATCCTTTACATTAGGCAGGAAACATACCTGTCCTATGTTCTGCAGGCAGAAACAGTCTCCAAAGCTGTTTGCTGAACAAATGTCCTTGATAGAATCTAAAATAATAGGTCCACAGTGCTCAGCTTCAGAAAGCAACACCCCCAAGGGAAATGAGTTCCCAACAATAATGAAACCTAATGCACTGAGTTCCTTCAAGAATGCCATGGTGTAAGCAACAGACACCAAATATCCATTTCCAACCTCTGTTTGCTTTTCTGCATAATTAGACCAGAAATACAATGTCTCATACAATATACATTTGCAAAATGAATAAATGATAAGATCACAAAAGCAGGCTCATTCTAGTAAATTCCCATGCATGCTACCAAAACCCAGCTTATTTCAATGTGGGATTATCTTACGTTCAGCCCATTCCTTGACCTAAGCTGATAGCAGAGTTGAAGAGAACAACTGTCATCTATCTTTCCCCACCAGTTAGGTCAGGAACCTCTCCCCACCTTCTAAGCATCTGGGGAATGAAAAGCTCACTTGCTCACAAAGAAATTCATTGCAATTGTGAACAACTCTTCTTGTTACAAACCCTTTCATTAAAATAAAATCAGCCTCTATATAATTTCTAGTTCCTAGTTCCACCGTTTTCATTAACACAAAATAGGTCTATGCTCACTTCCATAAAATTTCTTTTGAAGTGGTAAAGGACTTGCAATACTTCTTCCTTAGGTTAAATACCTCCAATTCTTCCCAACTATTTCTTCTACAACAAGGCACCCACAGCACACGATCCCTGTTACTTTCTTCTGAAATTCCCTCAAAGACAGCCTGCACTCACCTTACTGTGTGCCTGACATCCCCTAAGTGGTTTACACATACTAATTCATTTACTCCTGACAACAACCCTGTAAGGTCGGAACAATTATCACCCCTCTTTCTACAGCTGAAGTGACCTGGCACAGTTTTCAAATTCTTAGGGGAGTCAAATCTCAAACCTGGGCAGCCTGAATCTTGAGAGCCTCCCTATCCTGCCTCTCAAGATGTGGTGCTGGAAACAACATATCCCTAACATGGAATGAGCATGCCAAATAGAAGAGGTTTTACATCTCATAAGAGGATACTGTATTCTAATAATCCAGCCTAAAACATCACATTTTTATAACTATTGAATCCTAAAGGTATTCAAGATCCCTTTAACAGTAAGTCCTGACAAGCCAGTTCTCACATGCATCCCTGTGTCGTAACTGGGG